>WWET01002297.1:185579-210642 GCA_011038615.1 Limnodynastes dumerilii
AGCGTATGGCCCCTTCCTTACACCGGCTGAAGTTAGGGTAGCCTTCAGCCGGCGTAAGGAAGGGGCCATATGCCCGCACAGGGGGAGTGTCGGTCAAAACGAACACCGATACGCTGTGCTTTAGCCCCTTCCTTACACCGGCTGAAGTTAGGGTAGCCTTCAGCCGGCGTAAGGAAGGGGCCATATGCCCGCACAGGGGGAGTGTCGGTCAAAACGAACACCGATACGCTGTGCTTTAGTAGCATCGGCATAGGTCTGGATCAGGCCCATACACTCATAATTCAGCTTATATTACTTACACACACTTCTTACCTTTTCAACAGAGAGCTGAGCCGACTGCAGGAAGTGGAGGCAGTGCGCAGCAGCAGCAGCCCATGGGAGAGTAGCAGAATGACATCAGTTACTCCCTCATTGGTTAATTGTCATGAACCAGGAAGAGGCTTCTGAAAAACCTCTCTGCAGAGCCTCTAACATCGATGTATGAATCCTGCAAGAGGCAGAGAGACCCTCATCTACTAGTGACTGGATCTCTCTGATAATACAGGATACCGGCCCAGCTTTCCACCGGCCCATCTGGCCTGCTTGTGCCTTATGCACTGAGGTCATAAGTTCGATTCAACAAGGCCTTATCTGTGTGGAGTTTGCATGTTCTTCCTGTGTCTATGTGGATTTTCTCCAGGTTTCCAAAAAAACATGACAGTTTATTAATTGGTTGCTATCAAAATTGACCCTTGTGTATGTGTGTAGCTCCATTGGGGTAATAAAGTGATAAGTTTTCTAATAGTTGGTGGGTTCAGGGTAAGTTTGAGGAAGGGTTGTTTTACAGGAAGGGTGTTTGTAAAGGGCAGACTAGATGGGACAAGTGGTTCTTATCTCCTGTCACATTCTGTGATTCTATAAATATATGCGGAAACATATAGGGGAGTCAAGTTAATTGTACTCTTTGCATGCAGGGATATATCTTTGAATTGCTTACTGCACACAGATACTGACCAGCATTATTATCACACTGTTATTTAGACTTGCGCTGGGAAACACCACCTTTCAACTCTAATACTATTTGCAACATATGAAATATGACTCCCCTGCAATTACCATGGTTTAGCCCAGGAGTGACATTCCTCTCTTATTTTAAGCACCTTCTTAAGTCTAAATCAGGCCTTATATTTTTCTTTCAGACCCTATCAGATAGCCTAAACATATTAGGGCTAATTCAGAGATGCACTTCCACCTTTTTTGAGGTAACAAGTGTAGACCTGAGCAATACCATGTTGAATTGCAAGGGGAGGCAGATTTAAATTGCAGTTGCCGTTGAAGTTAATTAGCTCAACTTTATTTTATAGAATAAACATAAAGATATGCAGTATTCTAATTCTATGTGTAAAAGTAATATATTTTCCCTGCATGCAAAAAAATTAAAATTAATTAACACCCGTTTAGCCTAGATGTACACTTGCACCTAAAAAAAGGCATAAGTGCATCTCTGAATCAGTCCCATTATAATGTATAATGGCCCTTGTTCAGAGAGGAATATACACCAGCTTGTAATGCATTTTGCAATTGTTTGCAGTGCTTCTATACAGGCAACAGCAGGTTGCCTGTTTTGTTACTTAAATTATACTTATTACTGTGCATAATGATGCAATTGTGCATCATTTGTGTGTGTCAGATTTTAATTGCAATTTCATTGAATTGCTCCAAATTTTGAGTGAGGCCTTACACATTTTTTCACATGTAGTTTAAAAAAAAATAAAAATACAATTCCAATATCTGTAGAATTATATCCTCTGCATTCCTATAGATTATTGAAAAAGTGGCATTAGAACTGACTTTGGGACAGTTACCAAGTTTATTTTGGACCATAAGCTTTTTCTTCCTAGGGGAAATGTACTCTGTTTTGAGATGAGCTCCCTGCAACTCTGTAGAATGCATTGCTTTTACTACTGTGTCATTCTTATCAAGCAGAAGTTCAGCAGATCTATGTAGCCCTTAGGCATGTAGATTTAAAGACTGCACATAGTTTTTAAGGTAAGAGGAGGCATGCCACAGCAACCTCTGTGGGAAGTTCGGTAATGTGAGTGGGTGGAGGGATGCAGATTAGGCTGGGAGGGAGGGTTGATCATTGTCCGTGCATATTTTCCGTGCTTAAGAGGGAAAATACGCACAGGAAGTTAAGGTTGCCTAGGCACCAAAAAACAGGGACAGGTCGAGGAAGGGGACGGGAGAAGTTGGTATCCACACCTACTGATTTTACACTTAAGCGTGATTCCAGTCCATTGTTTGAAAGTGTGTTGTTTGTCTTTAAAGAGAGGAGTAGATACCTTGAGGGTTTGATGCCTTTAGACAAGCGGGATGCAAGATTTGGGCATAATGCTGGACTGCATACATAAGTTACTGAGAATTGGCTAAGTCAGGGTTGCCGACTTTTTAGAGCTTCCCTCCGGGAGAACTGCCCAAATTTCGGGAGTCTCCCGGATATTCCGGGAGATTCGGCAACCCTGGGCTAAGTTGAATCTCTTTTTCAACTTGTTTTTCATCCAAAAATATGTTGATTTTTCTAGTCTTAGGAAGTAAAATGGGATAACCTACATCTGTACATAAACAGAACTCTTAGGGTATCTAGCATTTTTAGAGGTAATTACTAACCACAAGACATAGGTATTCTGTAATAAAAAATGATTTAGGGTTTCTGGAGGTGTGAATTTTTATGTGGGACAGGAGCTTCTAATTGCTGATATAATAACAATGGCCCAGATCCAGAACAACGCTTGTAAGCGAATTTACGCGTGGCAGAGACGTAAAATCGCCTTTCAGAAAGTACTGCGCATGCGCACCATAGAAAATACGCTTCGTAACGTAGCGTAAATGTGAACGTATGGGCCATTTACGTATGTGTCACGTAAATACTTACGTGTGGGCGTGCCAATTTTACGTAACTCCAAAATACGTTTGAAATACGTGAAGTAGGCGGGGGGTTGTATTTAAAGTGTACAGTATGGGCGTGATTAGCTGCGTAAATACATGTTGCCTATACGTACGTTAGCGGATCACATCGGTTACGTTGGCAAAACTTAAGGTAGGGTTTGGAAAGCGTATCTTGACAAAATACGTACATTCAACTGGTGTGCCTAGGGGAGTGTATAGAAGGTACGCTGACGAAAATACGCTACGCGAATAAACGTACGGCAAACGTAGTTCTGGATCTACCCCAATTACTGTAGTAATACACTGCCCAGCAGCCAATCAGAAACATAGGATGTCTGATATGCCCAAACCCCATTCCTTTCAAGGTAACCGTAGATTAGGAAGAGAAAAGTTTCCATAGAAATTTGGAGAACAGTGATAATAATCCAGTGGGACATTTATATGATCTATGCTTTGGAAAAAAAGACACTTTTGGGAACAGTATAAAACAAAAAAAGAGGGTATTGGGTACTCTCAAAAGGGGGTGCTCAGATAAACAATGATATCCTGAATAATTATGCTGTTTGGAACAAAATAAAAAGCGAGGAACAGTTAATGGTACACTATATGATCCGCTGCTCTAATAGGAGAGAGTCAAAACTCCTCATAAACAAACATATAGACAACCAAACAGAATATAGAGCGCTGGTGATTAGTGTAAATATTATGATTTTATTCATATAGACTAGATTTAAAATGATATTAAAAATAATAATAAGACAATTGTGTCAGGGTTCACAAACCACCATAACTGTATAAATCCTATGGACTAGAGACATTAATAATATACAAGGTGGTGCTATAAGCTATATATTAACGGCTCTAGTCCATAGGTTTTATGCAGTTATGGTGGTTTTTTGAACCCTGACACAACTGTCCTTTTATTATTTTTAATATCACCAGCGCTCTATATTCTGTTTGGTTGTCTATACTTTTGAGAACAGCAGTCCATCCCAACAAAGATGGGTTAATGGCAGTGTTGCTGGGGCATTTTCTTTCCTTTGTTTCTGTAGCTAGCATATTACTCTGCCTTTCATGCGCCTGTTTGCATTTACCTATAAATTGATTGAACAACTTCCATTTTGTGTTTATACTGTTTGGGAGCATGTCTGGGAGCAGCAGATGAGAGGCAGTATTGTTCCACAGCAGCTATTTTGGAGGCTTTAAATGGTGTCTCCTGAGGAAAGTTTGGCACTCAATTTAAAAACATATATATATATGACCCAACATTAGGACTCTCATTGTTTAGAGTTGATGGTGGCTGGTGCCTTATCATATATTTGCGCAAATATGTGTAACTGGCATTTCTGTGTTTTATGTTACAGATAGAACGGTATAGTCTGTTACTGGTTGATGGCAGTGTTGCTGGGGCATTTTCTTTCCTTTGTTTATGTGGCTAGCAGATTACCCTGCCTTTTATGCACATTTTTGCATTTACCTATAAATTGATTGAGCAACTTCCATTTTGTGTTCATCCCAGCAACGATAAAGGGAAGTTTTTCCATAAGTTTAGCAACCTGTCCATTTCTATAATTGCAAGGGCCCTATGCATTTTTTTTATGGTGTATAAAATGATGGATGCAAATTGTAAGCCACCTGGGCTGCATGTTTTGTATATACTATTGATATGCACATGGCAATATATATATATATATATATATATATATAAATTTACTATATATATTATAGATTACTATTATATATATTTACTTATATGTAACCTGCAGCTTAGTAAATCTGGCCCCAAAAATGCATGGTCCATTTTCTTAAACATTACAATTTGTATTCCTAGCCCCCCAATAGTAAGCAAATGCCTAGGTGTAAAAAACAAAACCTTGTCCAAAACCTGACCAAATAAAATTACTAAGCAAAAAGGGACGGGAGGGTGAGAAAAAAGACTTCCTCAAAGTTTACAAACTCAGTCTATGTATCTGCCTATCTTTCTATATATAAAAATATGTGTTTTAATCATGGGGTTTTCCCTTATCCTCAGTTCAGTGATGCAGGAAAAAGTAAATCCCAAAAAAAAAATCCTTCACTCTTATCACAGTCAGCGCTACACCATCTTCACAGTAAGCTACACAATGTCTTAAATGTTAAAAGAGCTCCATGTATTCAAAGCAAGACATAACGTGGAATGAGAGTCATCTTGTGAGTGCAAGTAAGGAAATATTATACTCCAGAAGTAACTCTCCCACCTGTTACCTTATCAGATCACCATATACAATGGTAAGGTTCAACTTACAGGAAATGCTGATAAAGAGGGCTCGTATGTAATACTATAATATTAGAAGAACAGAAAAAATACATAAACCAAAAAATAAGTTGAAACAGTTTTTTTAGAAAGATTTCAAAAAGTTAATATTGTAAGTTGGAGTATAAGTTTAGAAGTTTAGAAGTATCAGTATATCAATGTAGAAGTGAATAGACCATTATAGCTTTACAATTGAAGCAGTAGGAGAAGAATCGCTATGCTATGCTTATGCACATAGGCACTAGAAAACTTCAACTACACATAGACATGATGGACTAGATCCATATTTTGTCGATTTTAATAGGATTGTTATTCAATAAAGCTGCATGATATAATATAGGATGTTGTTTAATGCGATGCGCTATACTGGAAGTACATGCAACATGCAACGTAGATTACGTTTCAGAATTACTGCGCATGCGCAGTGCATCATAGCGGAAAATTCCGGCCTTATATGCAATGAGGCCGGAGATCTGAATACGGCCCACAGTGAGGAGCCTGGTAAATCACACTGGAGAATGTTTGGGGCAGTATAGAGAATGAGTTTGGATGCTGAATGGAGCACACAATGCACGTTTTGTTAAAATCTAAGCATACCAGATATATTCCCTTACAGATTTTTGACTACGACATGTAACGCATGACCAGGTAAAGAGATTTAAAGATAGCGGCCATATTCAGAGATCCATTTCTAACAAAATCCATTTTTGTATATTTTTAGGACTAAAAATTGCTAAATAAGTAAACCCCAAAGACTCGGGAATAGGAAGACTGTTTGTTTGGTGGTCACGGGCTTGATCCTAAGGCACCCTCCTGCCCACACCACGCAGCACCACTGAACTACCAACCACCATGACACTTACAACCTTACCCCCCGCAGCACCCCCAAAGCCCCCCTTTCCTTGGCACTCCTCCCCCATCCACAGTAAATGAGAAGAAAAAAAAGATAGGACATTTTAGTGTCTGGAAAGTGTGCTACAGGGCCCCCTGTTCTGAGGGGCCCATGTGTACTGCACACCCTGCACCCATTATAGATACGCCAATGGGCCAGATGTTCCATAATAGATCTCCTGTCATACAGAATGTCATTCTGAACACAGAGAGATCCGTATGACAGGGTGTGTCATACCCTCCGTATGCCTAAACCTCACAAGGGGGGCGGGAATAGGCATGTGAAATAGCCAATGTGGGCGGCATTAGACACTTCCGTATGGATCTGCGTGCAGATGGATACAGATCCATGCAGAGAACATAAGTTGTTTTCTGGTTGCGGATATTAACCAATGATTGCACGTGAGAGGGGAGTGGCATGGGAGCATATGACCTTCATGCGGACGGAACACGTGTGGGGGTCTGGATTGGGCCTCAGATATTTAAGAGCAGAAAATTCCACAATAGCACCTGAAATGTATCTCCTGTTCTGTTAAATGGCTCCAACATGGAACAAGGTTCTCTCTGCCCAACACAAAAATAACATGGTTGTAAGTAAAAGAGAACCAGGCCCCATAGGGCAGCAGTTATGTAAATGATAGGCAGTGAGTCAGCAGACAATCACTCAGCCTAGGGGGGGTTAATGGAAAAAGGGGTGGTGGTTTATGGGTAGGGTATATAGGTTAGAGGTAGGCTGTGGTTGGTTGTAATGGGGGTGGGTGGGGTCTGGTTAGGGTAACTATAAAGGGAGTTGGTGAGGGTTTTAATGAGCAGCTTTTAGAAGATTCTCCCTCCCTCCCTTATTCGTATATTTGTTTAAGATTATTGTTGTAGGTTAACTTTTGCTTTTCAGATGGTGCATGGTGGAGCGGTAGCAGTGGGGGGTCAGCAGGTAATGGGGGTGTTGGCGCATGGGGGAGTTTGGGGGGACCGGTCTGGCAACAAACACAACCCGAGATCGTTGCGAGGATGCCGAACCCCAACGCGGTGGGGTGCTATTAGGAACTGCCACCATCCAGGTGCCGGGGTGGCAGTGTGAACAGGAATAATGTTAAGGTGTTCTTGCTGGAAGTCCGGTCTCGAGAGGGCGCCTTTGTCAAGAGACATTCTGTTGGGGTGGTATAGTTGGGGTTGGGGGTGTAGGCTGAACCCCCCATCTGCTAGTAGGCCACCTAACACTAATTTACTAAGCTACCAAAATGATATAGTCAAAATGATATAGTCAAAAATTAATTCAATTGGCGGTTGACCCTTACGTTAAATGTACCCTTTTCAACCGCAGCTTTGGTGTCCGTATATTTATTTGATCTTTGTGTGTGGTATGAGTGGTGTATGAGGACTCATCTGCCATTTATCATTTATAGATGTGTTCATTGCCTGTCAGTGATAGCATACTGGCTCAGCCTGGCTGATAGACACAACTGAGAAAACAGACAACACTGTGAAGGAGAACATGTGTGAAAGAGAAAGCTCTTGCAGACTGCGGAAGACGATCTCTAAAATAGCATGGGAAGAAGAGACTAGAGAGCCATAACAGAGACTGTAACATATGGTCACTAAATTTGTACGCTTGGTTTTTAGATGAGAAGACTCTGTGTTGCAAGGTTTAGGTGTGTGGCATCCAGAATGAATAGGCATAGTAGAAAACTATGGGGGAAACATTACATACTGAATAGCAGCAAGTAGACAGTGTAGGAAAAGCTGTTTTATTATGTGTATGTGATGTGATCTATGTTGTTTATTGTCACATCTTAAACATTTTCACTAAACTTACTGTTGGATATTGCAATGAATATGGTATAATTACTTCTATGTGTGGACTGGTGGGTGCATTTGTATGTGGTTCTTTTTGTCAATTATGGGCCGTATTCAGAGATTTTCGTCCATATTTTTAGGTACGTTTCAACTGTGCATGCGTAGTAACTTTATTTATTTATTTACGTAGCTCACGCAGACTATACGTGCGGAAGTGCCTCCCGGACGGACTTGTAAATCGCAAGTGGGTAAATACGTACGGATCTCCCACGTAAAAATACGCACGGGAAATTTAAATAAAAATTGGCGGGGGGAGGCATTTTAATGAAGGAGCGTGGGTGAGGTGTGGGCGCGGTTAGTTAGTTACGCACGTACGGAACTACTCAAAGCACGAAAATGCCCACGTAAAGATAAGGCAAGTCGAGGCACTTGCCTTGCTACGTCCTTGCATTTAATTGCATACTTTTCTCGGACGGATCTCTGAATACGGCCCAATGGGCCTGATCCAGACCTACGCCCGCGACCGAACGTACGCCGGTCGGGAGCGTAAAACCGGGCGAAAAAACGCACTGCGCATGTGCAGTATGACAACTTCCGGTCGTCCGAAGGACATGAGCGTACAGCGAGCGTATTTTGAGCATATTTTTCGCCCAAGGGGCGTGCGTTTTGTACGACGATAGTCCGGACGCTCGAGTTACTACACAGAGGCGGGGATAGCCATTTAAATTGTACAGTATGGGCGTGCTAAGCCCCGTACGACCAGCGTATCGTTACGAAAATTCGCACGGACGCATGAAAAAGTTAGGGTAGGGTTCAGCCGCCGTAAGTCGGTACAATCAATGGGAGTGTCATGGGCGTGAAAGTTTATACGCCCGGGCGATCATACGCTACGCTCGCGGGCGCTCGCGGTCGTAGGTCTGGATCAGGCCCAATGTCTCTGACTACTATGTCATTTAGTTCCTTTTGCTTATAATTGTTATTTACCGTTGTTGGGCTGCACCCACTAGAGCTGGATTCTAATTTTTTGCTGCCGGTTGACATTTTCTTATTTTGGTTTCATAACTTCAGGTCTGGATCAGTACATTATTATTGGGGCTGTTATTTAGTGTGGACAGTGTTATTATTGGTGCTCTTTAGTAACACCTTGCACCTATAATGATGTCCACATCAAATAATAGCGCCAATAATAATGTCCACATTATATAACAGCAACAATAATATTGCCCACATCACATAAAAGCCCCAATAATAATGTCCACATGAAAGAATTAGAATTAATTTTCTATACAGTGCGATTATCTCATCAGATACAAGGTCACGAAAATTCTTCCAACCCAAACACCTCTAACACCAAATGCATTAATATCAATTATATTATAGATTTTTCTATATTTTTTTGGAATGTTTGTTAAGATTTAGTTACTATTAGAAGATAACTGACCTTGTGAGCTGCACCTGTTGGCTGTAAAGTTTTTGACATTGAAGACCCTTTTGTTCAGATGAATGGTTAGCCACTTCATGTAAGGTACACATAAAGCCCATACCAGAGGTGATGATATTAACATTCACTCACATATACTCTATATACCAATATCACAACATATCTATCAGGGTGATACATAATGCAATAAAGCTATAATGTGTCAACTCCTTCCCCTAAAAAAAATAGAAGGTGCGAGTCAGAAAACAGAGGTGACTATGCCATAACCAGTTGAGTGGGAACTAAATTAAATATGGGTTCATGTCTCTTTTTTATGGCAATGCAAGATCTAATGCAAGATCTAAACCACAAGGGACCTGATCCAGTGTTGTGGCTTACACCTTGTTATAGGTGTAAGCAGGGCTGGATTAAGGTTTGTGGGGACCTTGGGCAACTAAATTTAAACTTGGAACATTTTCAACTCCAAATAGCCTCAATTGTGCAATAGAGATAGATGTCCATGTTTTACCTTATTTTCCTTTTAGTAGGTTTTGATATGCATTATATTTGGCCACTTGTAGCTCCAAATAGAAAGCAGATAGTGGAATTTTTATAACTTTATTTGCAGCCAAGATGGTAAATACACAGACTCTCTGGTGTCTGCTTGAATCCCGTTTACCTGAGCACATCACGCTACGATGACATCACTGTGTGGTGTGGTTCAAGTTTTAATATAGTTGATCGGCCCTGCCTGTTTAGGGCGTTTGGCGCTCACCTGCAAACATTAAATTTGCGCCTTTCAGTTTAACAATTTAACACCAGTGACATTCTTAGACCGTCGTAAGTAATTTTCAAAAACCACAGTCTTGTAACCACAATAAAATATAGCAAATCATACTTTACGTTCTAGTCTCCACTATAGAATTCCCGCTTCATCCTAAAAACTACTATTAAATATATACTATATATCTTATCATTCATGTCTCTCCAGCCTCCTTGTATTCCCAATTCATGTCTTTCGAGTCTCCACACACATTATTCTCTATTCATGTCTCTCCAGCTTCCCCAGTATTCCCTATCATGTGTCTCCAGCTCCTACTATTCCCCATCATGTCTCTTCAGCTCTCAGTATCCCCATCATGTCTCTTCAGCTCCCTGTATTCCCCATCATGTCTCTTCAGCTCCCACTATCCCCATCATGTCTCTTCAGCTCCCTGTATTCCCCATCATGTTTCTTCAGCTCCCAGTATCCCCCATCATGTAACTTCAGCTCCCAGTATTCCCCATCATGTCTCTTCAGCTCCCAGTATTCCCCATCATGTCTCTTCAGCTCCCAGTATTCCCCATCATGTCTCTTCAGCTCCCAGTATTCCCCATCATGTCTCTTCAGCTCCCAGTATTCCCCATCATGTCTCTTCAGCTCCCAGTATTCCCCATCATGTCTCTTCAGCTCCCAGTATTCCCCATCATGTCTCTTCAGCTCCCAGTATTCCCCATCATGTCTCTTCAGCTCCCAGTATTCCCCATCATGTCTCTTCAGCTCCCAGTATTCCCCATCATGTCTCTTCAGCTCCCAGTATTCCCCATCATGTCTCTTCAGCTCCCAGTATTCCCCATCATGTCTCTTCAGCTCCCAGTATTCCCCATCATGTCTCTTCAGCTCCCAGTATTCCCCATCATGTCTCTTCAGCTCCCAGTATTCCCCATCATGTCTCTTCAGCTCCCAGTATTCCCCATCATGTCTCTTCAGCTCCCAGTATTCCCCATCATGTCTCTTCAGCTCCCAGTATTCCCCATCATGTCTCTTCAGCTCCCAGTATTCCCCATCATGTCTCTTCAGCTCCCAGTATCCCCATCATGTTTCTTCAGCTCCCAGTATCCCCCATCATGTTTCTTCAGCTCCCAGTATTCCCCATCATGTAACTTCAGCTCCCAGTATCCCCCATCATGTCTCTTCAGCTCCCAGTATCCCCCATCATGTCTCTTCAGCTCCCAGTATCCCCCATCATGTCTCTTCAGCTCCCAGTATCCCCCATCATGTGTCTTCAACTCCCAGTATCCCCCATCATGTGTCTTCAACTCCCAGTATCCCCCATCATGTGTCTTCAACTCCCAGTATCCCCCATCATGTGTCTTCAACTCCCAGTATCCCCCATCATGTGTCTTCAACTCCCAGTATCCCCCATCATGTGTCTTCAACTCCCAGTATCCCCCATCATGTGTCTTCAACTCCCAGTATCCCCCATCATGTGTCTTCAACTCCCAGTATCCCCCATCATGTGTCTTCAACTCCCAGTATCCCCCATCATGTGTCTTCAACTCCCAGTATCCCCCATTATGTGTCTTCAACTCCCAGTATTCCCCATCATGTGTCTTCAACTCTTAGTATCCCCTATTATGTGTCTTCAGCTCTCAGTATTCCCTGTCATGTCTTTCCAGCTCCCAGTATCCCCCATCATGTGTCTTCAACTCTTGAGGTAAGTTTGCCTCTCAATTTAAAAACATATATATATGACCCAACATTGGGACTCTCATTGTTAGAGTTAGGACCACCATATGCAGAAAGGCTTTGAAGGTGGCTGGTGACTTATCATATATTTGCGCAAATATGTGTAACAGACATTTCTGTGTTTTATTTTACAGATAGAACAGTATAGTCTGTTGCTAGCAGATTACCCCCCTGACTTCCATGCACCTGTTTGCATTTGCCTATAAATTGATTGAGCAACTGCCATTTTATGTGTATACTGTTCTGTGTAACTGCCACAGCGGCTAATATCAGGAACCAGGCTGCTCTATGCACTGCTTCGGGAAGCCCTGCCATTCAAAAATTCTGTCCTGCAGCATGCCCCTCTTCACTGAGGAGGGAGGATGTCAGTGACTGGCATACTCTGCACAGGGAGGCCTATGGTATGGAAACTCTATGGGGGCCCCTATTTGTGTGGGGGGGCCCTGGAGTGAGCACCCCGTGGTGCATCCGGCTTTGGGTGTAAGGGTAGCTTTTTATGCACTGCATACGCTCACTACTGTGCTGAGCTCAAAAAAGGATTTACAAAGTCGCTGATTCGCCTGATCCATGTGTGGATCGCTGTTGTAAAGGGATGTTCCTCAAATCTGCATGTGACTTTGCAACCTTAAGATATTCTGCCCCAAATAAGGGCTGGTGTAACTGCCTGATAAAGGAGATTATTCCACTGACTACCACAGAGCTGACATGCATTAATCAATCAAGAGTAAAGCGTACTTCAAGCCACACTGCATTACACTATGGTATACTAAATATTTCATACATTTTTTTTATATTTCTTTAATATATGTTTTTGGTTTTTTTGCAGATAGAAGCGCATTGCTGCACATACCAACATTATGCTCAGTCATTTTTAATATATATGTTCCTTGGGTAAAATGTTGACAGATTAAAATGTCGACAATTAATTGTCCCGGGAGTTGAGCTTAACAGGAACTCTTCTATTTACCCTTTGAAGAAGGCTATTTAGCCAAAACAGCTGTCGGGACACATGGGCTGCGAACATTTCGGATGCTGAGTGTATCCACTACTGCACTTTACCATGATCTACCATTGCCCTATATATGTGTTTACATAGACTGTCTATTGCACATTATTATGATGAATTGATACCATTGGATTGATTGTGACTGCACCATCTGAAATTTATTTTGTCTATATATTTTTTTGTCCCTGGCTTTGCATATATTTTTATTTGCCAATATCATTATTTGTAATGGTGTTATTTTTCTATTAAATACAATTTGTTGCACAGCATTGCATTTAAACAAGAGTGCTGACCTTTCTGTATATTATACAAATATATATATATATATATTAGCATAATATTCAACTGTCAACATTTTGATCTGTTCACATTTTGACCGGCACCGTGACGGTTTCATTCTTAGCGTATTTTAATTATATTTTAAATAAATAACCATTTAAATTACAAAATATAGAACAATTATACTTTGAATCCTGTGCCTTGTATATGCTGCTACACCTCTCAGTCTATCCATTTACTTGTTTCAAAAGCATGAAACTGTGGATCGGAATTATCTGTATTCAAAATTTATTTGGAAAACTTGGGCATCAGGGTCATCGCTAACTGCATCTAATATCACCATTCATTCAGTTAATATAAAGCTTGTGTTGTAACAGAGGCGTTTTGTGTCCAACATGTAATCTACAAAACTCTCATATTGTGTTCTGTATCACAGCTATATGTGAGGTTCCTTGACATTTATAATTTTTTTTTGTATAAAATGTGTATTGGAAAATGACATAACCGCAATGATATAACCATTTGTCTTAGCACAATTCACTTGCTGTGCAGCCTGCTTCTGTTCTATGGCATTCACTGGTAGAGGTAGACAATACAGTGAATTGTCTGAGTAACGGTGACCTAGTGATGGAATTATGGTGTGGGCACTATGCACTATGTAACCGACACTGGCACTGGAGCTGAATGTTTAGAATGTGACATCAGATAATTGGTATATTAAACTCTGATAGCTTAATACCGAAAGTCAAACAAACTATGTGACATAGTGTAAAATAAAACAGGGTGTGGTTTGTCGGGACGATGGTCTATTTTGCGGAAGACCATCATATGGCAGTTGTATGGCAACTGCCGGCAGTCCTCATTTTAGAGAGCGGCGCTGCTGTGACTCCCAGTGTCACAAAGATTTTTTTATGGCAAAAGGTACGTTTTTTTATCCTAACCCTGTACCGGATTCACGGATCCGTGTTAACTACGTGCGTATTTTTACACACGTACAAAGCAAGACAACACCCATGACATTCCCCTCACCCGGACGAGTTTTTGGTGACATACACCTCCATAGGGCACCCTTATCTCTACCTGTGTACTTACGCACGTATGTTATTTACGTATGTTTGTATCTATCTAACCGCGCCCTCAAAAGCCCATTTAAGTGCCCCCCGCCCACTTTCACATAACTTCTAATGTACGGAAAACAACTACGCCCCTCTGTACGTAAGTCCCTAAGTGCGATTCACAAGTCCATGCCAAAAGTACTTACGTCCGTAAATACTACGTAATTTGTGTTGAAAAAGTTACCACGCGCAGTTAATCCGCTCCTAAAAATAGGCATGCAATCCGCAGCAAAAACGAATCTGTGAATATGGCCCCCTAACCTTAACCCTCCCCGAACCCTAACCCTCCGTTTCCCGTATACTAACCCTAACCCTCCATTTCCCACAGACTAACCCTAACCTTAACCTTCCCCTAACCCTCCATTTCCCGCAGCCTAACCCTAACCTTCCATGTTCTGCAGCCTAACCCTCCATGTCCCACAGACTAACCCTAACCTTTCCCTTAAGAACTACTGTAACAATAACCTTCATTCGCCGCAGCTATCCATTCCCAATAGCAATTTTATATTTAGCAAGCATTTCGACAATGATATAGCCACCAATGAGCTAGAAGCTGCATCATTGTTGGAATAGAGCTGACCAGACCAGCAACCACATCCCAAAAAAACATTACATACAGTACAACACAACACATAGAAGTAAGAACAAACTGCTTTCAACTATTAATAGGTCACACCAATAAGATCATAGCATGAGACATCAATGCCACAGATTTTGGCCTTTTTGCACTGGTTCTGCAACTCGCTTGATGGTCTTGATGGTACTGCCAGCACATTAGTGTCCTCAAATACTTTGTACTACTGAGAGTATTCTCATTTCATTGCTACAGCCTCCTGAGGACCTCTTGGAAATATGGGGCTATCCAGGAGACAGCAGGACACTATACTTCATTGATGGGGGGGAGGGGAATAAAGGACCTCTTGTATGGTTCACCCTCTCTTCCTTAAGGAGATATACAGGACCATTTTGTGAGACAATAAAATAATCAGTGTTAAACATTTACAGTAGTTTTATTTTTGTAGAAATTGTTTCTCATTAAACAAAATTACGTAGAATTTGCTTATGCTTAGACAACAGAATTTGTACTTTAGCATTTAACAAGATTTAACACAGGATGGAAGATCTTCATAATTACTACATTATCTACATTATCTCTTCTCTACAAAAAGAAAATCACTACTTTCATAACATTTTTAGTGGTTAAATTCAAATGAAATTCATCCAACAGCATCAACAAATAAGACTACAACCATATCGCTTGGGAAGCCACTGACATTGCTTGCCCGGCCTTCCAAATGCTCTACACTACCATAATATCTCTAATTTGTCCCTGTATAAAATGGCAACATATCAGAAGTGTGGATCGCACAGCTGCATGCAAAAATGGCAAAATTGAAGGTTTTCAGCTTAGAGAATATCAACATTTAAGATTTCTTGATCAGTCCCAGGTCTGCAGTAAATATCTATATACAAAAAGAATACAGCGCTTGTATAAAAATAGTATCTATTGTGTTGGTATTTATAATAGATAGGGACCAGCAATCCTGTGTGTACAATTTTATTCACTATAAAGCACATTAAAACATATTCATAGAAGCACAAAAAACTCATCACTGGTTTCAGTGTTTCATATTTAAAGTTGTAATACTTTGTAGCACATGTGAAGATTAATATTAGTTAACCGGAATGCACTAGGAGTCCTTTACTAATAAACTGGTGTCTGGAGATATACTGTGTCTGTTCCACACAACTTTTGGATATTTGGATCTCCCGCTGCCAGGTATTAAAGTGTAGATAGTTATACACTCAATAGGCAAAGTTAGTAAGGAACAGATCTAACAATCCTGGTTTCTGCGATGAAACATCCGATGGTCTCCCGCTCTCAAGTTACCAACGTATCGGTGGTCTCCACTTCCAGCATACATTAATACTCCTTGTGGCCCTCCGATGGTTAAATAAAAATATTACCTCCAGATCTCATTAGCACTGTGTCTCTCATGGGTGGCCAGCCCCGAGGTAGTAAAGTGCTTGGTGTCGACACAATTTGCAGGTTACACGTGTTGCATCAACAACTCAGTCAGAGTACTACTATTGAGACTGCTTACATGTTTCGTCCACAGCAGTGGACATTTTCAAATTCAGTAAATTCTGAAAGACATTTCTGTATGCTTGTTGATTGGACCTAGATGGCTTACTGTATTTGGAAATGGGTGATCTCTTATTTTACTGATTCAGTACTTTCAGGGAGGGTGCTACCCCCCTTATTTATTTTACCCTCTGCAACTAATAGCATGGGTAACCTAGCTGGGACCCACTTATGTGCTTGGAGATCTCCTAAGTTCACCTCCACAAAGACATTTGGGAAACGCAGGGTTGAGGATTTGACCCATAGTGAGGTTAAACCCACTGGGTGGGCCGGACCCAGTGGTACCACTCACAATAGTCACTTGATAGGTTGTTTGCTGTTACTGGGAGGAGTCTGGTTTGAAGATATAAATCAGCATGTAGGAGTGGCTTGTCATCTTCTTCTGAAATTTCCCCTCCCACTCTCCCTGGTTAATGATTGGTTTTTCAGATGTTGGCGGTGAACAGCTACATTGTAATTTTGTATGTTGTGGTTAACCATGTTTCATTATTGGTGCAGGTGGAGGTTGAGCCGAAGAGTCAGGCGGAACATTTAAGGTTATTCTCGGCGGTCTCTCCTTTATCATAATGTTGATGGCCGTGCTGAGGCGGAAGGAGCAAGTGCCTTAAGGTTATGTCTGCTGGGACGAGTCATGGTCCCGTTCAATGTATTACTAATGTATTATTTAATGTTATTTTTTTGTGTAATTTCATGTACAATGGGCCCGAAATTGCCGGCGAAATTTTCAAAAAGATTGTGTCGGTAAAAATACGACGCCTTCGCCGGCAATTGAACGGAAAAATTACCCCAATTCAATAATTTTTTTACCGCTGCGCTAAAACAGCAGCCAGTGATAAAAAAATAACCAGAGAAAAAAAAAATCCTTCACTGAACGCCGCAAATTACCTCCTGCTAGCAGGAGGTGCCCGGCGCTACTGAGAGGCTATAACCCAGTGTCAGAAATCACGTTCTCACGATACTTCAGGCACTGGGTAATAGCCTCTCAGTAGCGCCGGGCACTTCCTGCTAGCAGGAGTTTATTTGCGGCGTTCAGTGAAGGATTTTTTTTTACCTATACACCTGCTCAGCGATCCCTGGATGGCAGGGCATGTTTCCGCATGCCCTGTCATCCATGGGCATGCTGATGCTTGTAGTTCTACAAGCATAAGCATGCCCTTTTATCGTTAAAAAACCAGCATATTTTTAACGCTAAAAAATAATTGAATAAGAAAAAAAAATATCGCCCGTAAATTTTAAAAAAAAAATGTGTTAAAAATACGCCGGCGAATGATTTTTGCCTAATTGAATCGGGCCCAATGTATCTGATTCAATTTGGCCCCCATCAATTGGTAGGTTAGTTAAGGTTAAAAGTAAAGAAATAAATAAATGAATTTATATAGTCAATAACATTTTTAGACCCAAAGAAGTTGTTGTGTCTTTTATTTATGGGTGCTTTGGTGGGTGGCATCATGGGTCCAGACATCAACTATGTGGAGTTTAAGAGATTATTAGACTATTAGTATTAAAATTGTAAATCGCTACGTAACCTGATAGCGCTATATAAAAACCTGTTAATAAATAAATAAATAAAACTATGCTCCAGTCTACTCTCTTATATGGAACATGGGGATTCATTCTGATAAAGAAATTCTAATTAATAGTAATTAATATAACTTGACGTGGCAAGAACACAAAAATTATTACAGATATATATAAACAACATTGATACTAATTAATAACTGGAATTTATCTCATATAATACAAATACAGTAGAACCTCGATTATCCGTGACTCGATTAACCAGCAATCGGATTATCCGTGCTGCTGAGCTCAGCAGACATGCCTGTAAAACGGGGGGGGCGTGTCCTGGATGCCGAGGAGAATGGAAGCACAGTGAAGGAGCTCCTCCGTTTGCACAGCCATCTACCTGCAATTTGGCCATTACAACAACCCTGGACCCACTCCTAGCACTGCCCTGCACTTGTACTAGCATTCACTCTACTGTATTCAATACTGTTTCAATTATCCGTGCTTTTCCATTATCCAGCCGAAGGGTGCCAGTCATTAGCCCGGATAATCGAGGTTTCACTGTACAAATTCTGATATAAGAGTTTAATACAGTTTAGTCTTATTCTTATTTAATTTTTAAATATTTTGCCTAATTTGTCAATAAATCATGAATTGTAATAAATATTAATATGGATGTAATATATTTATGTGATTAATAAATTAAGTATTTTCTTGTTTTTGTGCCCCCTGTATGTCTCCCCCTGTATAGATCCAACACCTGCCACCCTTTTCCCCCTATATCTATATTATACTAATAATAACTTCTTATTACCATGTGCAGGCCCGCCAAAAGGAATTCTGGGTCCCAATGCAGCAACTTCTTTGGGCTTCCCCCTATAGTTAGTGTGCCGTCACACAGTGGGTGTGTCCAAACTATTGGGGCATGGCTGTGCCTTCTTGGGGGCGTGCCAAGCAGGGTTAAAGCGCTAGGCCACCCCTCTACATGTCTTTCGTGGAGGTGAAATTAGGAGGTTTCCCAGCACATAAGAGAGTCCCAGCTAGGTTATCCATGCTATTTATTAGTTGCATAGGGTAAAATACATTTGAAGGGTAGCTCCCTCCGTGATAGTTATTATACAGCAAAACCTGAATAAAATAACTAGGAATTGATTTACACAATTTACAGCAAAGTTCATGCAGGTTTTGTCTCTATTAAAATATGTAATAGCTATATGGGAAGAAATATAAAGCTATAGCTAAAATAGCTATATTGAAAAAAATATATAAGAAAAATATAAGAAAAATCTATATTTTAATAGGCTATTATAATATTGGTGACTATTTTTATTGTATTATTTTCCCTCACTGTAATTACACAAGTAATAGAAAAAAAAACCTTAATAAAATAACTTTATGTTACATACTACTTTATAGCATTTTTTTTATGTTTTATCTCTATTATCTATTATTGTGTAAAAACTTTGAAGGATAATAAAAATAATATAAAAAATATAATAATAAAAAATATAACTAAAAATGCCTTAAATATTGGTTATTACAATATTGGTCTCTGTTTTGATTATATTTTGTTTCACATGATAATAACACAATTTATCCATTAATAGATACGAACTTTAAATAAAATTACTATACCTATGTGTAACATCGGTTATTTTATTCAGTTGCATCTGTTTTAAACTGTCAGGGAGGGTGCTGAAACTGCCACTCTCCATGGCAGTAAGACAAAATAAAATAATAAAGGCAAAAAAATGAAGAAACTTTTATTAAAACTAATTACAAAACGGAAGTTAGGAGGTAAGTCAATCACACTAATGGGTGGTCACTGGCACTATAATAGGACAAATATATCATTTACCAAAGCTAATATTAGTAATAAAAAACAAAGCTAGTTACTTCCTCTGCTAACACAGTTGCTGACCATAGACCGGATTCAGATTTAATAACGGCAGGTCACTTATGCACGCAAGGTGCGTAAGTGACCTACCTTCACTAGAGGGCGCATGAGGCCTCCAGATGTTACGCTAGGGTTGCTATAGTAACAAAGTTCCGTCCAAGCCCATTTCCGAGTAAATGGGCTGTGCTTCCCTTCCGCCCGCTAAAGCGGGCGGGGGGAAGCATGGTAAGTGTACAGTGTGGGAGGGGGCTCCCACACTGTAGTGGATCAGCGGTTGTACGGACTTCTGATCCACACGCCACATTTAAGGCAGGCTTATGGCAGCGTAAGCTGCCATAAAGCCCGCACACGAGAGGGGAGTGCTCGCGTAACTACAGGCACCCGCATGAACGGAAAGCGTGCAGGAGTCTGAATCTGGTCCCATGTGTGCTAAGTGTAAGCATTATATGTAAACACAAGACATAAATTATAAAGCAAGGCAAGTACAGCAGATAAGTGGCCCTGAAGATTCATTAACCCCTAATAAATCAAGTACCAAATTGCAGTGTCTATTCTTAAAAATGTCTTGCCACGGCATATACTTTAACTAGATATCTACAGAAAGTATCCCACCAGCCAATGAAACTGGTACTCATTCTGAAGCACTCCCAGCAGTTCTCTTCTAAAGTGCAGGGGGAATTTCTGTTTCATGTCTGACCAGGTTTACTTTTTAACGGTTACTTAGACTTGAGCTAGGAAACAGAACCACTCAAATGTAACACTGTTTGCAGAAAAGGAAATCGCCTCCACTGCATCTGAACATGATTTTGCCTATGTCGTGTCAAAGTGGGAAAACTCAGTATCAGTATATGGTTGTTGTCGGACAGTTATAGTTCTAAGGTTGAAGTTATTGGTTGGTAAGTGGCAGGCAGTGGTTTAGTTTGTTGTAGTTGTGCTTGTCTTAGCCATGCCCTGGTTTCTTCTTCCCTATTCTCACTCAAATCAGCTTTACGTGTATGTATCATTTATTTGTATTGGAGAAGATAATTATTATGTCATGGTCAAGGTGCTGACTCTCCTGGAATAATAGTACTATTAAAAGTACCATTGATGGTCAGAGGTGGGGCTTTGAGAGGAGATTTGCATAAATCTTGTCATCCAGTCCCACCCCCATGCCAGTATCTATCTCTTGGATCTCTCTATCTAATGAAGAGTGGGCAACCTTAGTCATGGTATGTGGACAGTATCTGGTGTCAGAGCAGATCACATTCAGGTTTGGGAAACTCCTGTATTGTCTCCGGTACACTTTGCACAATTTAAAAACAAAAAGCAAAACCTTTACTTTGAACCTAGACTTCGGAACATTAAAAATTTAATCAACTATGTCTGGTCAACCAACAATGGGCCTGATCCAGAACAACGCTTCGGAGCGAATTTACGCGTGGCGGAGATGTAAACGCACTGCGCATGCGCACCATAGAAAATACGTACATTAACATAGCGTAATTGTGAACGTATGGGCCATTCACGTATGTGTCATGTAAATACTTACGTGTGGGCGTGCCAATTTTACGTTACTCCAAAATACGTCTGAAATACGTGAAGTAGGCGGGGGGTTGTATTTAAAGTGTACAGTATGGGCGTGCTTAGCTGCATAAATTCATCTAGCCCATACGTACGTGTGCGTATGACTGCAGTTACGTTGGAAAAAGTTAAGGTAGGGTTTGGAACGCGTATCTTGACAAAATACGTACGTTCAAGGGGTGTGCCGAGGGGAGTGTAACGAATTTACGCGCACAAAAATACGCTACGCGAATAAACGTACGGCAAACGTAGTTCTGGATCTACCCCAATGTCATGACATACATAACAGATTAAATCAATAATTAAAAGCATTTTCATATGCCTTTAGCATAGCCTGAGTAAACTGAATATGCTAAAGACAGATTCCAAGATTCAGGCATGGGAGTATTTTTACACTTGTGAGACGTTGCTTTTGATGCTGAGGGGAAAGCAGAACAAACGTGTGCATTCATGGCTAAATGCAGGAACTATCCAATAGCTGCTGTAATATAGAAACTGTCCTAAATTTCATGTCTCCTCAGAAAACACTACAATTATTTTCTGTTTCTCCATAAACTGTCTGTGTGTATGTTTCCCACCACATGTGCACACACTATACAAATGTGCATTTATAATACAATGCATTGCACTATGATACTGCATCTAGTTAATACCCAGGGGGGCGTACTTTTTTTTATTTTATTTTATTTATTATTGATGCCCCTCATTTAAGGAAGAACGCTTATAAAAGCATAAACTGTCAAACAGGTGAAATAGTTCATTAATTTTTTTGAAGTATAAGAGACCTTACATTATTATATACACAATCTTGGTTACACATAGCTTTGTAGCACTATAGAGCTCGTTTCTAGACCTGATTGTTGTGATGATGATGATGATGATTATTATTAGTAACAGGTTTTTATAAAGCGCTATTAGATTACGTAGCACTTTACAGAGAATATTTCACATTCACATCAGTCAATGCCCCATTGGAGCTACATTCTAAGTTCCCTAACGCAGATACACACACACACAAGGGTTAATTTGCTAAACAGCCAATTAACCTACCAGCATGTTTACGGCGGGCGGCTGCGTAAGAACAGCAGAAATGCCGTTTTGCGCATGCGCCAGGCATATTTTGCCCGGCGTAATCCATGGCTGTGTGAGCCATGGATCTGGCGTCCGTAACAGCGTAGTTACGGACGAAGGGGCGGGCAGCTATGGAAGTTAGGTGGGATGAGGGAGGGTAATTAGGAGGGGAGGGCTAGGTTATACAGATTATGCTCCTGTGTGAGCGTAGGTACACACAGTTACGCCGGCTGAAGTTAGGGTAGGCTTCAGCCGGCGTAACTGTGTGTAACTACACAGGGGGAGGGACAGGGGGAGTGCACCAGAGCTACACTGGATGTATTTACGGCCAGCGGGCCAGCGTAGCTCTGGATCAGGCCCATTGAGCTGACCAGAGAAACCCACTGCATCCTAAACTCTCTACGGGTGAGCCATTCCCCTTACTCGTACAGATTTACGCTCCCAGGCCTCTGCCTTAATACCCATGTATAATGGGGTGGAAATGTGAATTGTATGCCAGAGCAGAAGTTGAAGGGTTGTGCAATCTGTATCCCTCCCTCACCCTCAGATCTCCGTTCCGCCCCTTCAGCATATTGCTTACCAGGATGGATCTGGATCCTCTGGTCCCGGAATTCTGTCCTGGTTTGTCCACGTACTGTGGCGCCCATGTATGCATCCCAGTACCAAAAGGGGCATAATTTAGGATCATTAAGTTGAACTTTCCCAGTCACTGGAGTTAGCAATAATGATATTAGTAATAGAGATACTTACCTTCACACAAGGCCATATATAGAGTCCAGATGTACGCCCCTAACTACAATGTTAAAGCCCCATTCCTCTCCAAAGAACATTGACCTTCTGAAAGACTTGTCCACTCGTGCCACCCTGTCACTGGGCCTGGTCACTTCCACACAGCAAGTGGTGCTTCTAGGCACATGCCACACCAAGGGCAATCACAAGTGGAAAATAGCTGAGTGTAGGATATTTGATTATGAAGTATGATCTGTGTTTAGTTTTTATTTTGCATATTTACCCCTGTATAACGGTAAATAAAGCATTGACTTTCATTATGAAAGCTTCTTGACAGATTTTCTATAGATACATATATCTAAGAATAAAACTACAATTGTGTTTTGTGTTTTGCCTGTTTTTAACCTCAGAATACACAAACCTCTAAATCCAGCCCATCCAAGTGCATGTGATTAGTGTTAGTGCAACTATTGTGTTGATTCTTAGTGGGTACGCACAAGTGAGGAGAGGCATTTGTGACCCAGCATGCATGTACATGTACATAAGTCATGCGTGGTCAAAGCCTTGATTCCAGCAGAATGTCTTTCTGATGGCAGGACAGGACAGGGTAGGTTGCCCATAGTGGGTATGCTAGATGGGAGAGGGATGGACGTTGAGGCAGGATCCTGAGCTCGTAACTCTGTACGAGCCAGGGGAGTAGCTTCCGTTCACCCATTATGGAGTTAGAATCTGGCATTGATTGTCAAGATCCATACCTATGTGTGGAGGACAGCTAGCACTATCACCTGAGTACATTGGAGAACAGTAGCCTGCTGGGTGAGAAAATGGTGTTAAATGAAATGTGTGCCACAATCGTAGTATTATAGTAAGTTGTTGTCTCACCTACCTTGAACTGAGTCCTTGTACAGTATATCACATGTACGTTCTGGTCTGGATTATGGTAACAGGCCATACGTTTGTCTATCTTTCCCCTCCCATGAAATACTCCTCCAAACACAGGCAGCGACTTGCATTCAACATTTGATCACTGTAATTGTGTGCACATATTAGGTCTGGCTATGTGCAGTGTGATGATATGCAGAGGTACGCACGCCATTGGGCTTAGGCTCAAGTATGGATCAGGCCCAAGGTGTCTACTGCCACACTAACAGATTGGTAGCACTCATACATTGGCCTAGGTGTGCAAAACCACTCTACTGCCCTACCCATACATGAGCATGATAGTATACTGATACTGTACTGAATGGAGTTCTCAAAGCCCCCACTTTCATCTCAGTAGGGTTTCTGGGCAACTGAAAACACCTTTTGTGCTTATGAAAATGTATGTACTGTGGAGTACCTATAATAGAACCTGATCCGGACTTTAGAGCATTTTCCGTACACTCAGAGTTGCTAAGAGGCATGTAAGATGCTAGTGCACACCCATGACACTCCCCTCTTATGTGCGGATTATAGGCGACTTACATGTCCATAACCCTACTTTACCCGCGCATATCACTGTCTGTATGGAATGCCTTGCTGTATGGAAGTGCCTAACCCAACCTATACTCCATACTGTACAATTTAAATGCCCACATTGAGAGTGTTTTCACGCCCCAAGCTACAGAACTATGAACGTGCAGAAACCATTTGTATGCATTCAGAGTTATAATGTGTAACATCTTCCCTGCACATGCGCAGTGCACTTGCACAGCCCGACTTATACACGGTGCTTGTGTAAGTCGTGTGATGTTATTAAGTCATGATCTGGCCCATAGTCATTATTAAAGAAGTATTAATCTCTGAATACAGCCTATAGTGGGTAAAGTATGGTGGGAATAGGGTAGTCAAATATAAAATGAGGAGACAAGAGGATGTGAGGATGTGTGTTAAGGGGGGAGGGATTAGGAGTTAGAAATATAGGTAGAGGGGAGGGAAAG
>WWET01002297.1:210662-228168 GCA_011038615.1 Limnodynastes dumerilii
AAAGAGGTTAGGCTGAAGAAGGGCATGCTAGTTTGAAGAAGTGGGACTTGAGGGAGCACTTGAAGACTTGGATGGTGGTGGATAGTGTAATGGGCTGGGGTAAGTTATTCCAGTGCAGAGGGGCAGCACAGGAGAAGTCTTGGATGTTGGAATGAGAGTTGGTAATCACATGGGAGGTGAGGTTGCAGCCAGGGCCAGATTAACTATAGTCCCAAGCCTCCACCTGAAAATAGGCCCTTACACACTGCAGTACATAAGGATGAATGTTAGGGACGGACATTCTCCTCCAAACCATACTAAATAGTGTGAGCCCTTGATAATTTTCAGCCCCAAGCCCACATGGCCATCAAACCAGCCCTGATGGCAGCTGTTGGTAGTGCAAAGGGTCAGGAAGAGGGTATGGATGGAGATAAAGAAGAATATAGCCTTGTAGGTGGTGGTGAGAAGTTTGAAGAGAATTTTGAAGTGGACAGGAAGCCAATGTAGAGATTGACAGAGGAGGGAGGTAGAGGTGGAGTGATGGGAGAGGAAGACTAGTCTAGACGCTGCATTAAGCATGGATTGATGAGGAGCAAGAAGGACCAGTGGCAGACCAGATTACTAACTACTGCAAAGTGGGCATTTGTGACTACTCACATTGGAAACATTTGCTTTCGTACGTTGCGCATGTGCCACAATTGATGCAATTTTGAAGTTTGACACTTCCAATGTGTTCTGACAATGGGGCAGATTGCAGTCACAAGTGGGAAAACTCTGCTTATACAAAATACAGATACTCGGATTGTATTACAAAACTGATGCATGAATACAGCAGAGATTCAATAGAACTCAGATCCCAGCGCAGTTAGATCTCTGGATCCTGTCCCAAGCGAATGGTCTTTCACTGGAGATGATGGTTTTAGGGAGCTTCCAGAAAACACTGCTCAATGCACTATGCTTGACTATGGTCCTTGATGGCTGCCGCTCACCCTATAGCCTGTCATTTCCATCTCAAAACCATACTCCAGGATCAGACCCTTTACCTTACTGGAAGACACTCATGATCACTGGTCATCTCCCAAGTCGACTGCTGTTATCCTTAAATCCCATCTCTCTCCACTGTAATATGTCCTCAATAACCCTCTCCTCCAAACCCTACACTTCTCCCTTTCCCCTTCAATACTTAAAACAAAACTTTCACACTCACTTAGAAATCTCTCTCCCAAACCTCTCTTATTTACCTCTCTGGCCTTATCTTCCATCACACTCCTGTCCATCGACTTCGCTCTACTAATATATGCTGCCTCTCCATCCAACTGATTACTTCCAACAACTCCCGTCTCCAGGGGCCAGATTTACTAAGTTGCGGGAAAGGAAAAGTGGAGATGTAGCCCATAGCAACCAATCAGAAGCTATCTCTCACTTTTCTATTACATACTAAAAAATGTCAGCTAGACATTGCTATGGGCAACAACTCCACTTTTCCTTTCTCGCAGCTTAGTAAATCTGGCCACAAGACTTTGCCTGTGATTTTCCTATTGGACAGAATCCAGACTTAGTGGTCGTGACCATTTTCAGCAGTGTTCCGTATGCCATGGAATTCGAGCATGTATCTGGATTCTCAAGATCCAGATTTCTGTGCTGGAACTTGGTCCAGGGTGGGAGCAGTAATGTCATGCTTAGAGCAGGCCCACATGGTGGCAGGGGGATGTATCTAAATCTCACAGTAAAGGCTTGGCCCTTAAGTGAGACAGGTGCATAAATGTTACGGAAGGGTTCTGCTAGAAGCCTTATGAAAATTAGGATGGTATAGTATTATACTATTATATCTGGTTTCAGTCCTTCCTCTGGAACTCTATTCCTCTCCCAATCAGACGTTTAAAAACTACAAACATGCTTTTTAGACCCACTTACCCTTCCCATCCTAACCCTCTGCCCGTTGCTCCCTGATGTCTCACCCATCTGTGTCACCCCTGTATATATGTCCCTCCTTGTAAGACTGTAAGCTCTCATGAGCTTCTTCCTTCATGTGCTCCTTCCCTTACATATACCATCATTTCCTTCCCACTGTTTCTGTTTATGTATGTTGTAAGGACCTGCAGGGCCCTTGTGGTACCATGTAATACCCCTTTCACATCGCCCTAAAAAGGTAAGGGCTCACTGTGAAAGGGTACTGGTGCCTCTAATGACCCGGGAATTGGACCTTGGACAAAAGAAGAGTTCTTCCCGGGTCCGACCTGGGTAGTGGTACAGTGTAAAAGGTGCTACCCGGGTTTTTCAACCCAAGTAGCACAAAAACGACTTCATTGGTGGAATTTGTTTACTATTGCCCTGGCAACAAGTGTTTCCAGAGCAACAGTAAACTAATTACACAGTGTGACGACACACACTACTGCCAGGGCAGACCCGGGTCCCAGAATTTCCTGGGTCTTCCCTGCAGTGTGAAACAGGGTCTGTGCCTCTGGGATCATCTGCTGACATGGCAATATCCTGGGTTCACAGACCCAGGATATTGCCAGGGCGGTGATGTGAAAGGGGTATAAATAAGGGATAACAATAATAATAATCATAATAATAAGGAATATATATATATAAGTTGCATTTTCAGTAGCTTACAGGAACTGTACAGTTTTGCCTGGGAGGGACAAGATCCTGCCAAATAGCCTCTTAGGAATAAAACAAATATGGATTTCCTAGTAGTATGACCAAGGGGCACATGTCCCCTGCCCAAACTCCCTATGCTGTCTGAGGTGAATAAGGTTGCTGAACAGGAGCCTGTATATAAGAAAACTTATATATCAATATATCAGAGTATATCAATTATACATCTTGTGTAGTATATAAGGAAATTAGTTTTTTTCATGTCCTCAGAAAAGGAAAACAGTTTGCCCATTGATGTCACTGCGGGGCTAATGCTCTTTTTGCACCTACTTCTGCTACTGCTTCTGGAAATTTGGCTGCAGATCGTTTACTCCTGGAGCTAGCTGAGCACAGTTACTGCATTGTTGGGGCACATTCCAGGAAGCATTTGCCAGACTGAATCTACTAGTGAGCCGTATGTGATGTCATCCTGCATGAATAGCCAATAGAAAAGGAAGAATTAAGTTATACATACCTATGACCTTAAGGTAAAAGTGATCATGCAAGAGACAGGAAACACTCACCATGAGTTGCATACATTCAGTTATTTGGTTCACAAAATATTCCTCCACTCTGCAGGATTTTAATAAATACTATTATTTTACTATTATGTTTCATTAATTAACAAATAAAAGTTCCCCAGAAGAATAAAAAGAAAAGCTCAGACACACATACTCTCACACAAGCACCAATACAACATAAGGGATGGGTTAAAAGTAGTGCTTTGTTTCCCTTTACACTTTATGAAATGTGTCACTGGAACTGACCTTACAGATATATCAGTTCCATATACAGGTCAAGATGAAGAAAGTATTCTGCGAACCCTGTAATTGCCCTCTAGCATAGCATATATCTTTCTATGCATATACCTCTTAAATACCTAGTAAACAAATTAAGTCCTCGATTTGATGTGTGAAAAAGTTTATTTAAAATAATTTTGGCTTGAACTAATATGATAACACAATTATTCTCTGAATAAAAATGGCAGAGATTCACTGTAGAACGCTTATTGTAATTGGCTATCCCCAGTTACACCCATTAGACCTGTTTCATCCAATCAAAACTTAAAAGGAAATAAATTGTTATTGGTTGCCTATTTCTCTGTGGGTGCCCTGGAGATGCTAATATCCATCTCAGCTGGAGCTCCGCCTTTGCAAATGTAGATGTTAGCTAAATGATACCCTATGCACTGAATATAATACCTCACTAATTTATATATTTTTTATATATTTGGTGGTAGTGGACTAGCGGTTGCATACTATATGGGAATTTTTAAATATCAAAAATGTGTTTTCCTCCTAATTAAAATATAGTAATATATATGAAGATGAACAAAATGTAATTTAATTGTCAAATTAAAGTTTTCAATAAAAATGTTTAAAACTTATTGATATTTTCTGATGTACAGTGTCTGATTATTTTTTTTTTATTTAAAATTGATTTTTCATTCAAGTATAGTATATTGTGTCTACTAGGTACATACTGTATATGTGTAAATAGGGTTAGCAATATGATAAAGTTTGATAAACTTTATCATTTAACTTATTAGCAGTGGTTGGCAAATACACAAACCGTTGTTTCATGGATCCTCCAACTTTTACCTGGAACTGCAATTTCTGACCCTCCCTTACAGCACTTAGAGCCCAAAAGTTAAAGGAGACAAACATAGATCTCATTCAACAGGACCACCTGGCCAGTTCCAGCATCAGTCTGAAAAGCAATTCTTAG
Source organism: Limnodynastes dumerilii (assembly GCA_011038615.1). NCBI lineage: Eukaryota > Metazoa > Chordata > Amphibia > Anura > Limnodynastidae > Limnodynastes > Limnodynastes dumerilii. The sequence goes on from WWET01002297.1 coordinate 215,010, forward strand.
CTTTAGCATGAGGTTGTAATAGAAAGATCATTCATGATCCAGTTACACTCCTGTGATCACACTAGAGCTCTTCTGTGCAGTAATGATACTATGCAATATCCGAGAGGAGAGAGAGAAACACACACACATACACACACACACACACACACACATACACACACAAAGTAACTGATGCTAAAATAAGATGTATTCCCAATCACACACACACACACACACACACACACAGAGGAGATAAGATCGATGGATAGATAGAAGGAGGAGGGAACGGTAGACGACACACACAGACCTGTCTACAGTCGTTCACATGGAGAGAGTGTAGAAATGACATGAATAAATGATCATTATTTCTCTGAAGATGTTGTAGATGCCGGTAACTGTGTCCTCACAAATCATTTTTACATTTCTAACATTGTTAAATGAATAAAATTATTAGTTTTAAGGAGCAGATCACAGGAAAAGATTTGTCTAGAAAGCAAGACAGGAAAGTATGCATGAGAAAAGAAGCTGAAATTCCAAAGCACTTGCAGTCTGTGCCCTGAGCCTTTCACATGTGTGAGAGTCCCGCAGCCACCTGAGAAAGTTGGAAGGGTCCACAGCCAGAAACTCTCAAGAACCGTAAGAACCTGCGAGACCTCCCCAGATCAGCTCTCACACAACTAAACGTGTTCCTCTACCAGGAGCCCCAGTAAAACTTTTCAGCACACTTTAGAGACCTGCTTTAGCAATTTTTTTTCTCCCTCACTTCTTTCTAAATAGTGGTACTTTTTTTTTTCCTTGACAGAGGAATGAAAGAGTTTAGGTGATGGGGGAGGCAGGACAGAGGAAAGGGGAGGTTGGGACAGTGAAAGGGGAGGGGGAGAGGGGACAGAGTGTGGCAAGCCCTGCAAAGGGGACCCTGCAGAAGAAGGAGGGGTCTGGAGGAATGGGGAGAGGGCAGAGAGGAGTGGAGGGGCTCATATTTCAGCACTGCTGGGGGCAGGGGAGGACTAAGATGTGGGCATATACGTTGCCTTCAAGACACTGAGGACTATAACTTCAGTACCTTGGCCCAGAGCAGGTAGTACTAAGTTTCTGCTGGGGCCTGGTACTGGATTCTCCTTCTTTTCCCAAGAAATCGGCTGCATGAAGACAAGATAACTTTTGGGGACAGCCAACCTCCTCTCCTCCCCTTCTCTTCTTCATTTCTTCCCACAAAGATTCTGCATGTCTAACATTTAGACATGTTCAGCTTTGTGGATTCAAGGACACTAGTGCTGTTCGCAGCCACCCAAGTCATATTATTAGCGGTTGTACGATGCCAAGATGAAGATATTCGTAAGTTACCAATTTTTTTTCTGATTACTTGAATTAATTTTTTTTTCATACATATATTGCACCTTTTTTTTTTGCACTTTACTGTAGGACTTGGGAGTTGGTGTGACATTTAGTGACAGCTCTCATCCAGGCTTGAGAGGGTTAATACAAGCAGACCTGTAAATGAAACAGTTATTCATTGTACTGTTCCTAATATTCTAACTAATTGCATCGCAAGTGGATAAATGCGCTCCACAGCGTAGCAGTGCATTCAAGGTTATTGCATCCTTATTAGTAACAGCATCTTGGCAACTACAGTGGAGCCACTAATGATGCTGCGTGACTGTGCAATTACCATACATTAACAAGATATCAGTGTTAACAACGGTCAGCATTAAAACAAGAAGTTTTATATGACGACCAAAATCAAACTTTTATTCACAGCTTTGATAGTTCTAAACATGTTACTCTCTAGTTATGTCACACTTTACCAGAATCCAGTTCATCTACTATTTCAAAATAGTAATAAGTACTAAGAAAGCTTTATATACAGTGAAGCAGCTGAAACAGCAATAGAAGAGGTATTTAATGACACTCAACTGTTATGGACACTGAAATTCCTTTGCCTCCACAGCTAGTATGATTGATAGGGAAGACCTATAATAAGTGATAGTAGTAGGATTTCTTGTCAGGTTCAGACATAAAACAGAGATTTGTCTTGATGCTTAGTAAGAAGGTGTAGCATACATATACTTCTAACACTTTTTAAGGATTACTTAAGGGAACTTACCTACCAGAAGGAATGAGAGTGCTGAAAGGCATCCAAGGGACACACATATCATTCCAAAATGACCTTAAAATAGCTTCAATTGGACACTAAGCCTTTCTTTTGTGCCTAACTTTAAAACCTGTATGATAGATATACTGTATATTTCATATTTAAATATATAATGCATATAGAAGCCAATATGACATTTAAGATAAATTATTAATATATTGAATTAAATTAATTTAAATATATATTAGATTTAGACACTTTTATCTTTCTTCTTGTTAAAACTGGCAAAAAAAAGAGACAGACTATATGAGAAAACACCTGGCTACAACACAGCCTGGGCAAATCTTCTAGATAACTGCTGGAAGGTTTATTTTTTAGCAGACATTTCTTAACTTGCTTGGGCAGGTTCCCAATGGTCCAGAAAATTCCTTTATGAGCCTTTTAAGTCTTTGTATACTACAGATTGTAAAGCCATTGCACTTCTAGTATGGAAAAGGCAATGCTCCCTTGACTACTTGCCACTTTTACTGTTGGAAGCGTTCTTCCATTCCTTGAATGTACTTTTTTTTAAATCTAAAAGTGACATCTGCAGAAAGGGAAATAAGTGTAGAAAATTTCAGAGGTGCCAGATGGGAGCTTATTAAGTAGCACTTTGCAGAAAGATGTATGTAGACATTTTCCTTTGTGCAAGTATACCAACTGGTAATGTCATTAGACTTTATGTTTCTATATTTTTTTTAATGCATAGACTTGTATTAGAATAGAAAACTATGATCTATGATCTTGAATGAAGTAGGCCTTTTAGACAAAAAAAAAAAGGCCCAAAAGGCCTTGTATAGCACTATTTAACCCTTCAGGTGAACTAAGCTTGTTTATTAAACTGGGTAAAAATGACTTTGAAGTTGCAATTTTTCTTGCATGTCAATAGGTATATTTAAGATTTGGGCAGGTTTCAAGAGGATGCCAACTTCCAAAAACTGTTCCCTTGTATGTGCTTAAAGTAGATGAGCTCTTAAGACATGTCAATATGGTTTAAAGCTGAGATGTGGCCTTATTTGAAGACTCCAATTGACTATTGTGATTGTTTATTTGCACTAGGAGGATTGGCAGCAATGGTTTCCAGATGGAGTTGAAATGCTGCCCATATTTATTTAAACTGGCCCCTGACAGTGAAATGTGAATTGAAACCTCTGTGTATTTTACAGAAAGGCCCATTCATTAAGGGTCCTCTGGGCTACCCAAGTGTAGGCATGGGACCCAAAGGGAGCTAGACTGGTAATAATGAGACTTATAATATCCCCATTGTCATTGAACAAATGTATCTTTATTTATTTTGTGTGTTTTTTTTAAAATTATTTATCTCAAGTATGCATCACAATTCAATAACTTACTTTATCCCATTTACTTCATACATTAACCATGTATGGCTATAAAATAATAGTTATTCAATAATATTATTAAATCGTGCATTTTATTTGCAGTTTATGATGACAGCCACATGTTTATTAGGAATCTTGACAGAAGAACACCAATGGACACTCATTTTCAACAGTTTTCTAAAGTTCCTGACTGACCTTAGAGAACCTCACTGTTATTATCAATTCTACATCATTCGTGTTGTGATATTATATTACAACTTCCTATAACTCTGGCCAAAAAATATTACATTAGGGCATTCTCCTCCTTCTTACCCCAAGCAGCCTTTATTGTCTAAACTTATATTGCCTTCAACTGTCTGGTTCAGCACTGCCCCTATCTGGCCAATTTTAACATTACATTCATTATTATACTATAGCTGTTGCTACTAATGAAAACAAGTTTGAATTATTTTATACTAATACAGTATATGATGATTAATATATACAAATGTAGAATGTTCATTATTTGGAGAATATTCAATATTTTAGCATATTCTCTAAATATGTCATATATATCTGAACACTGCAATATATGACAATATGATATGACTGTTGTATGATATTTTTCCTTTTATTTTATTTCTGCTTACTCTATTCCGCTGCCCCTTCCTACGCTTATAACAACCCCTGCGCTTTGGCACAGTGGACGCAGGGAGCTGTGTGCAGGATGGGCAGAAGTTTAGTGACAAAGATGTGTGGAAACCAGAGCCTTGCCAAATCTGTGTCTGTGACACTGGGACTATACTCTGCGATGAGATAATCTGCGAGGAAAATAAAGACTGTCCTAATGCCGAGATCCCCTTTGGAGAGTGCTGTCCCATCTGTCCAACTGAACAGTCCTCCACCACCAGTGGTCGTAATTTATTTATTTGTGTTTTATAAATAAATTACATGTGCAAACCTATGGATTTCACATCCTCCTCTAACAGACTGGGAAACCATAGGTCCCTGCTGCATTTAATAAGGGCACCTCCTGTATATGCTTCTGCCTATATAGTCCTTAGGTTACTCTGTAACACTCCCTCTCACTGTAATGGAGAAGACATATCAAATCTTTTAATAGAACTGTAATGTATGATTAGAACTTTGATACAAGTAAATTACAGCCATCACAACAGTAGGAATGGGGCTGTGTCCTTTTTTTGCCTTGTGCTGAAACCACAGGTCTACACTCCTGCGGTTTTTGTTGGCAGGCAGATTGGATGCAAACACTGAGCCAAGCACATGCTTTAAAAATGAAAGGCACATTAACCTGTGCCTGCTCCACGATCATACTAGATCATGGAGATAAGAGGCAGGAGATAAGTTACCAGCGAGGTTCCCTTTTTAATGGCTTACACTGCACTGTCAGCACTGTAATGATAAACAGCATTTATGTTTGATGAAAAACTCCTGTGGTAAATGAGATACATCCAATTTCTTTGATGCAAGATGTGTGTTTAACAGTGCTATGTGCAGTCTTAACTAACATCTGTCATAACCTGTGTCTGTATTTAGGGTTTCCTGTGACTAATCATTTCCTAACTACCTCTATTTTAACTGCTCAAGTGAAAATGCTGAATATCATTTGAAGTGGTCAATGAACCAATCAGCTTTCACATTTTACCTCATCCAAAGCTCACTGATGCTTTATTTTAACTAACTTAACACTGAACTGTGATTGAGCCACTGTCAGAAGGAATTCACAACCTTGTAACAAACCAATGGAAATCAGACAAGTCAGAAAGCTGCATTAAGTAGAGAGTGGTTTTTTTGCCATGAAACTTAACACTGAACTTCTTCAAGGGAAGAAGGCATTGAATGTGTCCATCTTTTGTCTCTGGTCTGTGTCTGAGTAGTCCGTTTTGTTTCATCTAAATGTTTAAAATTACAACATATTCATTTATCCCAGCTAACATTTCTCTCTTGCTTTTTTTTCTACCTATGAACAGGGCAAGGTGGGCTAAAGGTAATTTTTTTTTCAATTACTTCCTTTGAGATTACTGTATTTACATTAGAGCTGATCTAAAGAGTTTTATATTTACTTCAAAGGTGTAACTCTAGACGTGAGAAAAACCATGTCCCAATATAAGGGGTGCAAATTAGTTTTAATTCTGTTGTATGCAGTGAAAACACCTTCCATTTGCACATAGATCTTACATTCTGCAATACTTTGTTTAATCAGTGAATTAGAGTTGATCTAGGAAACATCTCCTCTCAACTCTAATTCTGTTTCCACAGGTTGAATTTGCCCTCCCTTGCAGCTCAACATGGTTTTGCTCAGGTCTACACATGCACCTGTTTTTCCTCCACTCCATCATCTGAGTGACTAACTATAGAAGTTTAATGTCACATGTACAGTAACTGAACAAACAATTACAATATCTCAAATAAATATTGTTGACTTGCTAGTTACGTAGTCATTATACGTTAAACTTGTCTTCTAAGTCTATAGATGTATAGCTAGGACAATATATATTATCTTATGTAGATTCTCTTCATTGGTACATATAATACTCTAATGACTGTAGCTAAATATATGTAGCCTTAAGTGGCATTTTACAGACACCTGCTAAACACATAATTTAGGTTTTCAAAACCCCAAGATCCTAGTATCCAAAGCATTAGATTATTACTGAAGGTGTCTACATTTATGCAGCTACCACACTTGATGCCAATAAGTGTTACTTTTTCCTAAGCTAAAAAGAACCAAAACTGACATTATTTTGTTCATACCAGCCAAAAAATGTAGTTACCTAAGAATCATATTACATATCAATGAAGTCATGAATATTTTGTGTTTGAATTTCCAGGGACAGAAAGGCGAACCTGGTGATATTAAAGATGTAAGTATCATATTATTATAAACTAAATGCATTTAATTGAGATCATCTTAAAAGATCATGTAGTAGTAATAATAATAACAACAACAATAAACAATGCTATATTCTCTCATGATACAGGTTCTAGGACCAAGAGGACCTCCAGGGCCACAGGTATATCATAGATGTAAAAATGTGGATGCATCTCTTTTGCTTTTGTTCCTTAATCAATATGTCATTAATACCAATGATTGCTCATTATCTTAATCAATATGTCATTAATACCAATGATTGCTCATTATTAGGGACCATCTGGTGAACAAGGACCAAGAGGCGATCGTGGAGATAAAGGCGAAAAAGTACGTAAAATCTATTCAGTAACAAAACTTGTTGTACATCTACTGTACCTATGTATAACTGCTCCATTGTGGATGGGACAAACCTTATATTAAAAATATGCATGTTTGCAGTAAGTCAGCAAACAACCAGTAAAAAAAAAGCCTTATTGATTGCTCTGGCCTTGCACATGTATTAGCTGAGTCCACCATAGAAAATAATATTTCTACTATGATAAAGGCCTAAAAAATGGAGGACATTTCATAAAACATGTTACGGTGTAGAAAACAAAAGGTTGTTTATAGCAATTATATATATTTTTGTAATAAAGGTTACCATATAAAATGAATGATTGTAGATAACACCATCCTTTCTAAGCAGTCACATGCTGCTTTTATGTTGATTTTTTTTGGCATATAAACTGGAATGTGACATGGCAGGGAAATAACTTCCCGTTATAGATGACTGAGTAATAATGTCTCCATCTTGTGTGACTTGGGTATCATACCAGCCCTATGTGATTGGCAATTATTGTCTCCTTGGTTGAATGGGGAATAATCTTGCATGGCTGGGGAATAAGGTCCTCCATCCTATATAAATGAGAAATAATTTGTCTATCGTGTGCCCCACAGGGTGCTCCCGGACCCCGTGGAAGAGATGGTGAACCCGGTACTCCTGGAAACCCAGGACCACCTGGCCCACCTGGACCTCCTGGCCTTGGCGGAGTAAGTAGGCTTGATTAAGAGACTTTACCTTTCCCTCAAATCTGTAGTATTCACATCATCAGCTCTTATCAACCAAGAACATTTTTCCTCCAGCTCTAAATGAAGCTGACTGAGTTGAAAGACTTCACTGTTACAAGTGACCAAATAAGAGACAGTCTTTGTAATGAGTGAGTTTGTTAGCATTCCTCTGACACCAGGTCCTCTCTGCCCAGAGGCTGGACAGAGCACAAGAAGAGGATTGTCCAATGTCATGGCCATTCACTGCCATACGCTGACTTTATCTCCAGCATGATAACTCTTATGTTATATAGACAACAATATTATGTTATACAGACAACATCATGGTTATTGGCTGGCAATGATTAGACAGATAATTGTATAAATAATTTATTTTATATATCAAATATTTATTTCATTTTTACTTGAATACAAGCAACTTGCTTTTATTTATCATTCATTTGACTACTATGTCCAGGCTAAGTTTGTAGCTAGTATAATCATTTTCAAGAAAAGTATATAAAAGTAGTACCAGTTGTAATATACTAATAGATAACTAGCAATACTTCTTAACATGGCAACAAATGGGATTTATTGATTAGTGCAGGTAAACCGAAGTTTTCTATTTGTCAATCCATCTGAACATATTTGGGGATCTGGAAGTGGGTAATAGGAATTGAAATCAGTTTACTAGGAAACAATGACATTACTGATGTATAGTTATATTCATAGAGCATGAGAAAGATTCATGAAGTACTTATTAGCAGGAGATTAATTACCTGCATGTTTAAGGACACTCTATAAACCCCAAATAGGCAACAGCCACAGTGTGGAGACACCACAGTTCCTTTACACTTCCAGAGACACGAGGGAACACAGTGAAACAAGTTCTGATAATTGCACCATCACCTATGGGACTGTACAATATAGTCAGTACCATCACATACACCATCATAGAAAACCTGGCTTTATAGACAATAACAAGCATTTCTCAAAAGTTGTAAAGTTCCTGTAGTTCAAATATGGTGCAGTTGTATTTTAGTGCTTATTCTTATATATAAAATATTTAATTATATTTATTTAATTCAGTTTTCACTGTTTCCTAAACGAAGTTATGATATTCAAATCAATATGCAATTAAATCTGATTTTTTTAAGTACCATAATTCTATGATATGCTACATTACAAGGACATAATTACCATTATTTTGGGGCCCAAAATGTATGGGGATCAACTTTAGTGACCTTTAGTCCCATGATACAGCATATGTGAGTGTCTAAGCAAAACCATATTCTAATGCAAAAGGCAGATTCATTTTCATGAAGGAAAAATACTTTGCTATTGCACATAGAACTCACCTACTCCATAGCTTTGTGTTTAATCCATAAATTAGAGTTGAGCTAGAATATGTGGTCTATCAACTCTTATTCTATGTTCATATTTTAAAGTTTCCCTCTGTTGTAGATCAGCATGGTTTTGCTTAGGTCTACGTTTGAATCTGTTTTGGCCTCACTCTCAAAGCACCTGCATATGTTCTATTCAAAGCTGTGACTTTTGCAACTCTGAATAGAACATACAGAAAATGCTCGCTCACAACAGCCTTTAGAAAGTGCCATGTTACTATATAATCAATGAAAGCCTTTCACATAATGCCTGACTAAAGTAAGTGGCAATCTGCTGCTTATCAGGCTTTAAAATAAATAACTAAATAACAATTGTGAATTTTAAGTTAAAAATAAGTGTTTTAGAATATAATTAAAGCTTCAGTTTAATTTATCTCATTTAAAAACGTGTAGGGCTGAGATGATTTAAAAAAAACCTTAAAATAGGGCCATTCAGTGAAATAAAATAGGCTCTGTTTTACACACGCAGGGAATCCGGCCTCATACTGTGCTCGCATTAGCACTAAGACGCCTCATTGATCATTTAAATATAGTGGAACTCCCCACTGCACTAAAGCAAAACACACAGAACACAGGCATACAGGCAGCAGAGCATCCATCTCTCAGTACTCACTCCCTTTCTGCACATGCCCAGAGCACATTCCCGCTGCACTTCCACCAAAGAAAAAATAGGTGGAAGAGCAGCTCTGGATCAGGTCCAAACTCTTTATCAGTCCAATAGTCCCTTTCCTGAAGCCTTAACAAGTATATAACACAATGGGGCTGATTAAGAGTTTGGGAGTAAGGGTAAATTAGGTGCAAGTGTACAGCTCGGCTACACCATTTTTCAAAGTAAGGGACGTAATTAATTTAAAATCTTTTGCATGCAGGGAAAATACTTTACTTGTGCACATAGAACTCACATAATGCTTAGCTTTATGGTTAATCTATAAATTTGAGTTGTGCTAAGAAACTTCACCTCTCAATTCTAATTCTGGTTTTACAATATAAATATGCCTCCCCTTGCAGTACAACATGGTATTGCTCAGGTCTACACTTGCACCTATAAAAAGTGCAGCTTTGAATCAGCCCCAATATTTAAATCAGGATTATATAATAAAAAAAAAACTCTTTAATTAGTGTTTAAGTATTGTTTAATAAATGCCTGGTAAATTTTGTATGTTTTTGCAGCTCGAATAAATATAATGCCAATGAATTTCTAGCATTATGCAGCACAACACTCCCCAATTCCCAAAATAAAATATATACAATATATTAAAAATATGTACTTATACTTTCTAAAAGTGGTACAAAAGAAGATAAACGTTTATCTTTTAAGCCACCACATTCCATATTCATTAGAATAGAAAGGTCATGATCTATTTTCCATTTAAAAAAATTGTAGATATTACAAAATGTAACAAAATAGGAAATAAGCTGTAAAATTCATCAGTATTATATTTATTTACTAATAACTGCTAATGTACAGTAATCAGTTGCAGACATTGGGGCTGATTCAGAGTTGCACTTCCACCTTTCTTTAGGTGCACGTGTAGATCTGAGCAATACCATGTTGAATTGCAAGAGGAAACAATTTTAAATTGTAAAACCAGAATTAAAATTAGGAGGTGAATATTCTCAGCTCAACTTTATTTTATAGAATAAACATAAACCTATGCATTTTTGTTCTATGTGTAAAAGTAATGTATTTCCCCTGCATGCAAATTTTTTTTAATTAATCAACACCCCTTACTTTGAAAAATGGTTTAGCCGAGCTGTACATTTGCACCTAAAAAAAGGTGTAAGTGCATCTTTGAATTAGCCCCTTTAACTTTAAGTTTGAATTAAATAATAAATTAACAGAAACATCAGCTAATTGACCAACTATATAATGTGTATATGATAAAGGTCTTGTAACACATATAGTTTATATTATCCCATTATAAATGCAATGGAGAAATATTGCAGATTATATCTGCCAACTGTCTCCTTGCTCTCTGCCATATAATCCAGACTTAATAATATTAATAATATATTACTTTTTATTAGGCCACACATTGATGATATTGTACTGTACAGGCATTCCCACACTAAGCAGAACAACCCAAGAGCATAACCAGATCCGCTGCTTTTCTATGTGCGTCCTATCCAGAGCTGCAATTTTGGTAATGCTGGAAAGAACGTACAGAAAAAGTGCTTTAATTTACAACATGCAAACAGATGCACAAAGGCTGTGAGGTGTACTTACAGCAGCCAATACATGTTACAAATGTGTTTTTTTTATAGTATATACTCAAATTAAAGTCCTAAAAAAGTCTATTATATAATGCCTGACTAGAATAAAGAGCAGTCAAATAAATAATTGATGACTAATTCAAATTTGTAATTTAAAAATCTGTTTAGGGATACATTTAATCTAAAATGAAGGGCTATTTATTGAATAAAAATACAGTCTAGTTTTACACTTACACCATGGTTGCCTACTTTTGCAAATGAATATCAGGGAGATTTTGACTATCAAAGCTGCACCAAAGGGGTGTGTCCCATGAATAGCTCCACCCATGGGTGTGTCTAAAACTGCCAGGCAAACTATTTCTCAATAAGAATAGCAGCATCAGTATTTATTGATTGCTAAAATGTCACTGAATAAATATTTTCAGTATTTATTGTGCATTCATCTGCCACTTCCAAGACCTTAATGCAAGGAAATCGGACACAATTTCTAAATTCTGTCAGCATACCACAATGACTTCTGTAACTCAATCAGCAACAGGGAGATTGCCTAACACTTCAGGGAGTCAGGAGATCACCTGCTCTTCAGGGAGGCTCCCTGATATTCAGGGAGAGTTGGCAACCATGACTTACACCAGCTCTGAGTTGGTGTACAGTTGGTGGAAGCGCATGGAGTCCGTCCAGCCACTGGGCTTGCAGAGTCACTAACCCGCCCCCTTTTCCTTTAAACATAGTGGGACTCCTCCTTAGCGCGGAGCCTATGGATGCGAGCACTGGTGGATGGGCAGCTGTGCGCCAATCTTTTCGTGCGCCCTCCCGTTCTGCACATGCGCAGAGGGGTTTCCCACTGTGCTTCCATATGAAAAGGACACAGAAGTGTAGCTCGGGATCAGGTCCATAGTGTCCTTTACAATAATTATATGTCACATATTCTGCATCCTTTAATAGAATATGCTATCAAAGATATACATCCCTATACTGAGTTTGCATACTTTTTTTGCCTTTCTTATCTTACAGAAATGTTTTTAGCTATTGTGTAATATACTTTATTCAACCACTAGGGTGTGCTGTGATCATTGGGGAAGCTGGGGTTAATAGTTATAGCTATTGATAACATAACTAACACAATGCAGCAATGCACGCTGTGTAATAATATTACTGCACTATTTTGCTTAGGCTTATATAACATGGCTGTTCTAAAGATACATAAACATTAACCTGAATGTTTCCTTCCTCAGAACTTTGCTGCTCAGATGACTGGAGGTTTTGATGAGAAAGCTGGAGGTGCACAAATGGGCGTTATGCAAGGACCAATGGTAAGAATGCTTCTTTTGTGTCAATACAATTGACATAATTATGTGGCCCCTTAAAGGACATTGGACCGTGTTCAGAGATCCGTTTTTAAAAAAGTACGCAATTATACGCACGCACTTAGCAAGGCAGCACCCATGACACTCTCCTCACACTGACAGTTTGTCGATGACTTACGAGTGCTATAGCGCACCCTTATGTCTATGTGTGTAGTTACGGGTATGCATCACCCCGCCCTGTCTTACGTAACTTTAAACGTTCGGATTTAAACCAAGCCCCTCCACATGTATGTCCCCAAGTGCGATTCCCAAGTACGTGCCTAATGGGCTTCCGTGCATAAAGTCAACGTAAACAGCATAAATAAAGTTACTACGCATGCGCAGTTCATCCGATCCTAAAAATACACACTCCACGTGAAAACGGATCTGTGAATACAGTCCATGATCCTCAACATAGCACACAATGGGGCTAATCTGGAAGTAGGATTAAAAAAAAGGCTGCAAATTTGCACCTGGACAGTTAGGGGTCAAAATATATTTTTTTCTTTCTGTATTCATTTTTTTTTCATGTAGGAAAAATACTAAATAGCTATCTTTTAAGATGTAATTTAGAGTTGACCTGGAAACAGCACTTCTCAGCGCCCCCTGCTGTTCAGATGTTTAAATTTTTGGGGGGAATTGCTTTAAACTTTTGCTCAGCCCCAGTAATTTCAGTAGAACTCTAACAGATAGGTAATCTAGTAGATCTTCCAGTGTGTCTAAAGTTTTTATACAGAATGTTTTTTTACCATGCTCTGAATAACAAACAACCCTGTAAACATAACGCAGGATTTGTTCATAAAGTTTTGTTGATATTGGACTGGAAGCCTTTAACATGCAGACTTCAG
>WWET01002297.1:228224-240740 GCA_011038615.1 Limnodynastes dumerilii
ATGCCTGTGCTCCAGCCTTTCTTGGCACGCAGTAAATGAAATCTAGAGCTGGTAAACATGGCAGTCTTCCAAGCTCAAAGCTGCTCTAAATAAATATAGATGTGTTACTGAACTCTAACAAAAAAGCCTACAGTTACACACACACAGGCATACAGAAGACCATTCATTTAACAGTCAGTCTTTCTTTACTATCTATTTTGTATTTTAATCATGTTTTATTTATATTTTAGGGCCCTATGGGACCCAGAGGACCTCCCGGACCATCAGGTTCCCCTGTAAGTGTTGATTGAGTGTAACGATGGCAGGTTGTATATATATATATTGATTCAAACTTTTTCTTAACTCACTTTGTTTAAATTTCAGGGACCTCAAGGTTTCCAAGGAAATCCCGGTGAGCCTGGAGAACCAGGTGCTGCTGTAAGTAATCAATTCATCAGCAATTACTCTCATAACTGCAACACCCTAATTATCTGGACACATTATAATCCCAATGTGACATCCATCCGTCATACAATAGGGGAAGCCCTTTCTCATGCACCTTCATTCTGTTTATATAAGATTTTCATCAATGGTGTTTTTGTTTTGTTTTCTAGGGCCCTATGGGTCCCCGTGGTCCCCCTGGTCCCGCTGGAAAGCCTGGCGATGATGTGAGTTGAAATTTTAATAGTTAGGGTTTTATATGATTTTGGGTTAATAAATTCATTAATGTGTGCAATGTGTTTTAATTTATAATAAATTACATATAAATGGAATTGGAAATATGGTAAATCATACTATGACTACCACCAAACCTTAACTTTATAGAAAGTTATCCTTAACATAGCTAGGTTTTATACATGTTGCACAGTAGTTATACCTATTCATACTTTATCTTCATCTAAATGAATTGATATCCCCCAATTATTTTAGGGTGAAGCTGGAAAACCTGGCAAAGCTGGTGAACGTGGACCCCCAGGACCACAGGTAAGAGTTAATGGACAAAAGTCTGAGATTTGACCACAGTTTTGTCACCAAACACAATATTTACAAACTAAACTAACAAATGAAAATGAGTGCTGCACAATAGTAGCATGAGGGCACACAGAATATTCACTGACCCTATTACCATGCAATTCCTGTAAAACATCCCTGACAATAATGAAAATGTATACCCTATTATCACTGCACAAACAATTAATGGAAGACCTTGCAGAAAGTTTTGGTACTGGTGGTTTTCAGAAGCGTTCACACACTGGTGGAAGAAAGACGCTGTTAATGGAATATCGAATTAACGCTTTTGGAATATAGCTTATTTTCATTCTTAATGGAAAACACCAGGTCCTACCGGATGAACACTAACACTGGTTATGACAAACATCACGGCCTACTAAAGGAACATTGCCTTAAATAACGAAGATCATTGCATACTACTGGTGGAACAGAATGACAGAATCATTGGAGACAGTCAGGTCTTGATGGTTGAGCACTTACACTACTTATATGAGACAACATGGCAATATGGTGGAACATTGCTAGAGATGTGGACGAATACTCTACCCTGGAGCCTGACTGATTGCATTCATGGAGGACTTCAAGGCTGTCTTGTGAATTATTGACTCAATGAATCATGGATACCATGAGTACCGATGGAACACTGACACAATGAACTGAGAATAGGATGTCCTGATTGTGGAAAACAGAAATGATTGGAGGAAATACCCAGGGCCGGATTGAGGGCCATGTGGGCCTGGGGCTGAAAATTATCAAGATTCCACACCATACAGTATGCTTTGGAGGAAGATACAGTGAGAGGCCTGGAGATCTGCAGTGTGTGGGGGCCTATTTTCAGATGGAGGCCTGGGACTGTAGTCCCATTAGCCCCATTGTTAATCAGGCCCTGGATATACCTTATGATGCTTGGAATTATTGTTTTGCCAAACTATGGCCCACAACATTTCAACACTTCATAATATATAGTATACATTTAGGGAATCAATTGCACATATCCTCGTAAGTAACACAACCAATAGTTTAAAGTTCATTAGACATACATACAATTCAGCACTGAGCAAAAACATGTTGAAATCAGGTAATTATTTATTGATTTCACTAAAACATTGTTCTATTCCTTTTTATAGGGTGCTCGAGGATTCCCCGGAACTCCAGGACTTCCCGGAGTAAAAGGACACAGGGTTAGTAAAAGAAATATGTTGTATTAATTAAAATAACTTCAACGTTAATAACTTTCCATAGCTCCTTTCTCTTCTGTTTATGTGCTAATGGAAAGGGAAATTATGTCATTGGGACCTTGTTCTCTTACTACATTAAATAGTTGTTAAGAAAATGTTTTTTATTAGTTAGAAATTGGAAGATGCTGTTTACCCATTGTTCTAAGATTTAAACAATGTTAGTACATTTGAAGTATTTTTATTAGCATTTACTATATAATAACATCATCTATTTCTTATTGTAGGGTTACCCAGGTCTGGATGGTGCAAAGGGTGAGGGTGGTGCTGCTGGTGCCAAGGTAAGGGTCTACAATAAATTGTGTGCTCTACTTAGTCATTTTATTTTAGAAATCTGCTGTGACATTTGGAAAGTATGATTATAATAGTTACAAAGACATGATAATGACACAATAAAATGGTCATTAATAAGCTACAGTAGTTGAGCAGAATAACTCCCTGTAATATGCTCCACCTGCTATATTAAAATGGACTAGTGGATAAAGACTAGTGACAGCTCTTGGGCACAGAGCTGGTAGTCATTGACTACATGGGAAAAGGTGATTTTCCAAACTTTTAATATTCTTTCTATTCCTACAGGGTGAAAGTGGTTCTAATGGTGAAGCTGGTGCTCCCGGTCCAATGGTAAGTTGATATTATTAGGCTAAATTTCTAAAGTCTACCCACCTTTTAATCATTAAAATATTGTTACTCAAAGTATAGGGTTATAAGGCACCCTTAACTCCTTTGCATTCCCTTGCCCATAATTCCTTCAAGCTTACTCCTTTAATAAACACATTGGACATTATCAGACATATAGAGGCTATATACTTACATTTATCAACCATCCATAGTGCAGTTACATATAGCTGCCAATCAGTAATCAGTCTTCATCAGTGTAATGAAAAGTAAGTGTCTGATTGGCTGCTATAGGTTCTGCTATGTAGTATTAGTAAGTAAAGTATAATAGAGTGACAAAGAATTATCTTTGATCATGTGACCCACAGACTTTAGCAACATAAAGAATGTGCAACATAACAGTTACAGGTAGACTATAGCTATCTACTAACAATAAAGTACATTTTGGCCAACACTATTGTAAAGCCATAACAGCCTAAAATGTATCTCTATCCCCATGTTATGAACTATAAATTCCAAAATTCTTTATATCCTAAGAAATGTTGTTTAAATGTTATTATAATTATTGTGATAAGTCTGCAAAATAACAAAATAATAAACTGATTTAAATCTTAATTATTTTAGGGTCCCCGTGGTCTCCCTGGCGAGAGAGGACGTCCCGGACCTTCTGGATCTGCTGTAAGTATTAAATATTGCTAAAACTAAAAAAGTAACAAGGGCTTTCTGAGCTAAAGATGTCATAATCAGTATGTAATGATGTCTGTGAGAAATTATTATAACAAGCAGAATACCATGGTACAATACATTGACTGTGTAGCAATATCAGCATATACAACAGTATAAAAATTTTACATGAACCTTATTAAATATAATTGGACCGGATCCAGAATTAAGTACAAACAGCGTTTGTAAGTATCCACAGTGAAAAGTAACCTACGTAAAGTGCGATCCCATATTCCAAAACATGCGAGAGTAAGGCACTCCACTCACACTCAGAAATGCAATTCCATATTCCAAAACATGCGAGAGCAAGGCACTCTACTCACACTCAGAAATGCAATTCCATATTCCAAAACATGCGAGAGTAAGGCACTCCACTCACACTCAGAAGTGCAATCCCATATTCCAAAACATGCAAGGGTAGTGCACTCTCACACTCCAAAGTGCAATCCCATATTCCAAAACATGCGAGGGTAGAACACTCCACTCACACTCCAAAGTGCAATCCCATATTCCAAAACATGCGAGGCTAGGGCACTCCACTCACACTCCAAAGTGCAATCCCATATTCCAAAACGTGCGAGGGTAGAACACTCCACTCACACTCCAAAGTGCAATCCCATATTCCAAAACGTGCGAGGCTAGGGCACTCTCACACTCCAAAGTGCAATCCCATATTCCAAAACGTGTGAGGGTAGTGCACTCTCACACTCCAAAGTGCAATCCCATATTCCAAAACATGCGAGGGTAGTGCCTTAACTTTCTACACACATGACGCGTAATAGGCTGAGGCATAATGGATGATCTGTATGATTTAAATGCCCCCCATCATTCACACATGCTGTACACAAGGCAGATAGTCACCTCCCGCCATCAAAATGTGTAAATCAGAACCTTTAGTAGTGCGTTCCAATGCGTAACCGCCATGTACTCATACAGAGTACAGAGTACTTACACATTCAGAATGTAAATGGCCTGTCATATGCAATTCTGGATACTTATCTTTAAGCTACAAACTAGGTAAAGAATTATAATAATCCAAAGTAATACTTCATAGCTCTTTAATATGCAGACTAAACAGAGTTATATTGACTTCCATATCTATGCACCCATGCACTCAAAACAGCAGACATGAAGCTTGTTACATTAATTATCTCAGGCTCCTGCTAGCAGGCATTGTTGGCGCAGGACCTCAGCTATCTCTGATGTAGTTTCTCTGTAGCTCTTCTTAGATTACAAGTAGCTATATCTTTGAAGTCACCTCTCTGATAGAAACCTGACATAACATGTATAAAGAAAACAATTAAAGGCGTGAATAAGGATTATGTTTTCATTGCATGCACAGACTAGCAGCTCATCACAGACCTTACAACACATATTTAGACTACCTAAATAAACTTCCGAGATGGATCCAAGATTACAACAAATTATTTTAACTTTTTAATACAGAAATAAAACACATTTGTTTAAAAGGATTTACTTGGGCAAATACACATCAAGGTATTTGTTAGGAAATATAAGTGTTTAGTATTTGCCATAATCCCCTTCATCCTGTTAGGTGATAGCAAAATATGTTGTTATCCCGTGCCTTTGAGATTGTGGCTGGTTTGTGTTTGGGCTTGTCTCCAACATTCCATTTTACCTTATGTTGGTTCACAGAAGCCCTATCCTTGTTAGTTAACACCAACATTCATATCCCTAGAGCTTTATTATTATTATAACATTTTTTTATGAAAGGCACAATTCACCTGGAATGAGGTGCTATTTTATTCAATTGTAGAATATTAATATTACACCACAAGTGAAGCTACATTTACAGTTGCATGAACAAATATCTGTAATTAGATCAGGATGTATAATCAAAAGGCTGTTAAAATAAAACTATTCCATAAAGAATAATGTTCTCACTCTAAATTTTGCAATTCAAATAATTATATGCAGGATAAAATTGCACAGATCTAAATGGATTACAATTATATTGTGAAATCAGACTTCAAAGGCAAAGTTTGACTGATAATTTTACATGCATTATGTTGAGGTTAATGCACAGCAAGTACAAATGAATATTAAAAAATGCATCACTATATAAGCAACATCTAAGGCATAATACTGTATGTATATAGTTTATACAAAACCTTTATCACGTGTTTAATACTTCTGTCTTTAAAGAAGGTAAATATTTGCTAAGTTACATTTCACAAAGCTTTAAAGGCATTTTTTAAACTCTTTAATGCCTTCAGTTTATACAAATAAAAAATTAAAATTAATGGCTGCAATATAACATTTTCACCACTAAGGGGCAGTCTAGAGGCTTATATAGAAACCTTTGTCTAGACTAGGGGTTCTCAACCTTTTTTTTGTTGAGTACCACTTACCCGCTAAGGAACCAGGTGAAGTACCACTTTACAAAAAAAGATTCATTTACTTAGGTCCAAAATAATTAACTTTAGAAAAATATAACAATTAGCGTAACATTTATATGTAAGGCTCAGTTCAGGTTAATTTTAGGCTCAAGATTTAATTTTCCTCTTTTCATATTATTTACACTCCTCCTGGAAATATTATACCTTTCCCCATATGATGTTTTCCACTCCTGTTACATCCCTCTCCACACATTACACCATCCACCCCCTCTGTTATATCCCTCTCTAAAAATCATACCTCCCTTAATGCTGTTATCTCCCTCTCCACATATTACACCCCCATACTCTTATCTCCTATTTCACATATTACACCCCCATACTCCTATCTCCCTCTTCACATATTACAACCCCCTACTCTTATCTCCCTCTACACATATTACACCCCACCTACTCTTATCCCCTCTTCACATATTACACCCCCCCCCACTCTTATCTCCCTCTTCACATATTACACCCCCTACTCTTATCTCCCTCTTCACATATTACACCCCCCCTACTCTTACCTCCCTCTTAACATATTACACCCCACCTCCTCTTATCTCCCTCCCCACATATTACACCCCACCTACTCTTACCTCCCTCTTCACATATTACACCCCACCTACTCTTATCTCCCTCCCCACACATTACTCCCCCCTACTCTTATCTCCCTCTTCACACATTACACCATCTCCCCTGCCCTTCTTTTATATCCCTCTCCATATTACACATTTCCCCCCTTCTGGCATCTCCCTCTCCACACAATGCACACTCCAGTTCCACCTCTTTTACATTACCTGCTCCAGTCTCCTGCACTTCCTTCAGCTCTGTGGATCCTCTTCCTGCAGTGCCAGTCAGAAGCTCCGCCCCCTCTGCTCGTGTTTGCTGGACGCTGTAATGTTGTTTAATGTGACAGGCTGTGGGCTTAAACTGATCTTTACTGACACGATGAGTAAAAATCAGCTTAAGTCTGGCACTGTTATACTAAACAACGTTACAGCGTTACAGCCAGAGGACCGCTGCGGCTGCCTGCCATGTGCCACCTGACAGAGGCACGCGTACCACTGGTGGTACGCGTACCATAGATTGAGAACCCCTGGTCTTGACCCATATTTGACACTTCCTTTTATTGGCCTAAATTAGTTTACTTGTAAGGCTTGATATATATGTACAGTATAATTCAGTGGAAGAGTGAGACATACTAGAGCAATATCATCTTTATAAAAATGAATAGCATCTAGAGATATTGCCACTAAGTCCCTTAATAATGCAGCTCATGATTTTAATAGGAACCTATGACGTACATAAATTTGCCATTTGTGAGCAATGTGACATAAGTTACACCAGATGTCACTATAGAGGCAAACTGCACATTCCAGAATGCATGTTAACATGATACTTTAGCTGCTAGTTACTGATTTACTGACACATAATAAATCTGCCTCATGGTGATATACTACCTATATAAAATAAATATCTTAGCGTAGCTTTTTAAATGTGAAATATTTACAGGTATAGGGCCTGGTCCACAGATATGAAGGAAATAAGTACATGCGGATTCGCAAAAATACGCAATGAAGTGGCAAGTGCACTCCCATAACACTCCCCTCGTTTTTACAGATTTTTACTGACTTCCACATCCATAGGGCTACTGTAACTCTTCAAGCGTATATTTGTGTGGAAATGTCTCGCCCCACCCACTTTTCTTAACTTCCTACTTACGGTCTAGTGGCACGCCCTTTCCCTTCTCTTCATCTCGGGCCGTATTCAGAGATCCGTGTCCAGGCCACAAATATATGCATGGACGGAGCAAGGAACACCTACCAAAACCCCAGTCACTCCCCTTGCTAATCCGTGCTCTCGGACACTTACGCCTCCATAGACCAGCTGTAACTTTCCGTGTGCTGTTCCATGCGTATATGTCCTCTATCCGTGTGTATCTTTATAATCGTGCCCACTTTTCATCATTTAAATGCCTCCCTCCGCCCATTTATATGTAAATTCATCCATGCGTAATTTTTACATGGCAGATCCGGACGTATGTGGAACCATGCGATTCACAAGTCCATCCGTGAGGCACTTCCGTGCGTATAGTCTACGTGAACTCTGTATAAAAAGTTACTATGCATGCGCAGTTTAAACATACATAAAAATACGCACGGAACTTGCTGAAAAAACGGATCTCTGAATACGGCCACTCATTAGTTGAACTCCGTGAGTAACGGGATTCCGTGTTTAATTTCTGGATTTCACATGCGCAAATTGCGAAACAAACACCAAGATACACACACGGCATGCGTATATTTAGGTACGTTCTTAAGTGTGAATCTGGTCCATAGTGCTTATTATATTCATTATTGTTAGGTAATGTCTGCTTTTTTAATACAATTTATTTCTAAAATAATGTAATAGATACCACCATAAACAAAAACTCAATTTTTATTTGCTTGATCACTTATAAACCATGAATATTAAGCAACCTGCCCAGTATCACAGTATAACTCATCACATAATCCTTACTTGGGAATCTCTTTTACATTTTTATAACCCATAAACTGTATTAAATTTGTCATATTCCTCTGTTTTATTTCTATAGGGTGCTCGTGGTAATGATGGTCTTCCAGGTCCAGCTGGTCCCCCAGTAAGTAATCCAATCAGATCAATGATTTACATTCCGTATTGCCCTCTCAATTTACTTATGTATGTATGGCCACTAATTAAATGACAATAATATAAACACCGGTGAAATGCGATTCAGTAATATTTTGTGTCTGATCTCTATCTGATACATAAATAAATAAACTAATAGATAAAGATGTCTGATGTATAATGTTTAGTTATCTTACAATAAACTGGAAACAAAATTGGAAGTAAAGGAAAGGAATCTCCTACATAATGGTTTGTTTGTATAGAATGTATACAGTTGTACCAGCTTCATTTCCTCTACAGCTGTCAAAATACTCAGGGCTAAACAGCTTTATACAGCAAGTGGTATGAATGTCTGTAAATCACTCTCTTTTTTTGTTTACAGGGACCTGTTGGTCCAGCTGGTGCTCCTGGTTTCCCTGGTTCCCCTGGCTCTAAGGTATGTGCTACAGCAATTTATCATCAACATTCCTTAGTCAGACTGATATTTACACTTAGATGTCTGAGGATGCGGTCACTTGTGAACAAATGTTCACAAGTACAGTAAAAATAATACATAGTAAAAAAAATATATATGTAGTAAATTCAAAATGGAAAATTGTATAAGTGATTGTTGTTTTGCTATGAATAGAATAGGAAAAAAGATATCAATCAGTATTTTTTAACAAAGATAAAAATGGAGCACTTTAATAACTAACTAAATCTAAAATAGCAAAAATAGGTCACATATAAACAAAGCTAAAGCAGAGTCAATAATTTGTGTCCATGTGGATTGCAATTCATACCTTTACCACCAGAGGTCCTAAAACTGCATTGAGGCACTACGTGCCTTCACATTGGTTTATATAACATTATCTAGAATAATAATAATTAATTATACATCATTAAGATTTATTTTTAATGGCTATTACATAAATAACTGGAATACTACTTTTATTTCATTCACCTTGCAATTGGCTATGTCATGGCAGACAGATTGCAAGTGCTAAAGGGATTAGAGAAGTTCAGTATGTGACAGAGAGGGCCAAAAGGTTCAAACAAAGGACAGAGAAGACCAGTAAATAGACTAGAGAACAAATTTCTACAGATCCCTTTAAGATTTTAGAACACTCTCAATAGGCAGCTCTTTGGATTGTATTTCCTGGTGGCTATTTGCAGCAGTTGCTATGGTAACCAGACAACACAGGGGTACAGGTTGGAATTTGGATAAAAAGGATCTTTGTGCTCAGGAGACAAGGATGAATGCATCAGTTCATTAATAAAACACTAATTAATATTGAATATTGTTAAATTCTGAGCACATAAAACAACACTTCACCAAACAATACAAATATTATATTCATGGCTTAATTTGTGCCAGACCGTAATGAAAGAAGTGATTATGCAACATGCTCATTAGTGTTAAAAGATAGTGTTATGTCATCACAACACATCTCATGATTTTACAATCCAGTTATTCCAAATTCTACTTATTTTATCTTCAAATTAACCAATGACTGTCATTTTAATGCAGACACTGGACTATATATGGATTACAATATGTTACAATATGTGTTTGGTAAAAATTCTATTTACTGTAAATTCATGGCAGGCAGAATTCAGTATTATATGGTATTGGAAAATAATGAATAAATAATTCAGGTGAGAGACACCAGATATATTTATACATATGACATATGTGTCTATATCTCAAATTTAATCAGTACATTTAAGGAAGCAGATTGGCCTCTAGATGGCGGACTAGAATACAGACAATCCCCATACAAATGAGTCATAATAAATATTTGGAATAGGCCCTGCCACAGAAATCAAGCACATGCCATTATTTCAGTACATATAAAATGAAGACAAAGGACACTTATGTAATAGATTTCACAATAGTATTGTCATACACAATATTTTTGCACCTTTTTTTATTTTCCTTTATATTTCTTACAATATTAATTATAATATATAAAATACAGAGGTTTGTCATTAACAACAGCAACAATAATAATAATAATAATAATAATACAACATGTGATAATGATTTTCATCATCAGGGTGAAGCTGGTCCTACTGGTGCTCGTGGACCTGAGGGTGCTCAGGGTTCCCGGGGAGAGTCTGGCACACCTGGATCACCTGGACCTTCTGGCGCACCTGTAAGTTTCTTTCTGATTACAATTATATGTTAAAAGTATTAGGAAATAGAAAGATAGGATCAAACACTTTAATGAAATCAGAGCTAGAGATACAGGGCCTCATGCTCATGCGTGAACACTTTTGTAGCACTGTGAAACGATGCTTATACAGTTGCGTGCGATGATGAGCTGTCCGCATGTGGACCTATGTCACCTAACGCTCATTGGTTGGACGGCATTTCAGCCTGGGTTGAGCATGTGCGCACGCAAGTTGCTTATAATGTTTAGCTGAAATACACACAAGTGGGATACTTATAAGCTCATTGACTTGCACCTGCCTGGCCCTGGTGCAGGCCCTTGAGCACATATACAGGGTTCATTCAAATAGAGCACAAGATAAGACATAAGGAATGCATCTAATTCTCTTTATTAATATTTACTAAAGCACATTTGCGTCAATCCATGACAACAATTATTGGGATAACCACTGTTGGCCGAAAGGAGCATTGGTTTAACATAATAAGCATATTATATTGTTATTTTAAAAATGCGGTTTAAACATGAAAGCAACTCCCTGGTTGTTATGGGTTACAGCACTTTGCCTTTTTTGCTCTTGGTGTATTTTCAAATTGTATATAATACATTGTATTAATTTACTATTTTCTTCCTTCTTAGGGTAACCCTGGTACTGATGGTATTCCTGGAGCTAAAGGTTCAACTGTAAGTAGGACATCGGACACTCATAAGTCTAAATGATATTAATATAGTGTATTACAGTAGATACAGCTATAAAATTGTTTTTGTATCTTGTCTTTAGATACAGTAATTCCTTACTTGTGTATGTGTCTTCTTATAGGGTGGTCCTGGTATTGCTGGTGCTCCTGGTTTCCCTGGCCCACGTGGTCCACCTGGGCCACAGGGTGCCACTGGACCTCTTGGTCCCAAAGGTCAACAGGTAAGTCATTTAACTTCACTCTGCTTTACTTTCCATACAACAGCAGTGTTGTAATATTGGGCATGTTTGTAATGTATAGTGAGTGAGTTTAGGTATTTTCTATTGCTATGGGAGTGGGTGGACATTTTCCCCAAGCCCCACCCATCCCTTAAAGGTACATCCTATTGGATGTTCACTCATGTTAATATGGCGCACATGAAATCTATATTGTTATGAAATAATAACCAAATTATCTAGCTGTGAACAGTAACATCTCAGACAGATTACCTGATGTTTTCTTTGTGTTGTGTTTCAGGGTGACCCAGGTATTGCAGGTTTCAAGGGTGAACAAGGTCCCAAGGGTGAAATTGTAAGTATTAATAACTTGTGTCTATATAATAATAAGAAGAAACTGTTATATAGGGGGACAATACAAGGTGCAAGACTTTTATCTTAACCACAATAAATGTGTTTGCAAATGACAATAACATTCATTGCTCCTACAGTCAAAATATTCTAATGGAAATTAATAATTGTTTTGAGTAACATTATTGCCCTAATAGCTATAACAAAGAGTTCCATGGAGCTATGCTAATAAAATTACTGAGCCGATTTTACATTCTCAGTCATGTGTGGTCAACTTGCCGAGAAAGGACTGGAGCCAGAATTGTGTACAACAGGCCATTTAAGCAATCAGAATGCTTAAGTACTTTATGCATGCATTCTGAACATGGTGGTTATGCATCAGAACACACTACGAATCTGGATTACACAATGTAACCATTACCAACAGCAGGGTGCAATGACCGGCCATGCTTACAGTGTGCAGGCATAGTGGGCGGGGGGGGGGG
>WWET01002297.1:240762-254218 GCA_011038615.1 Limnodynastes dumerilii
GGTATTTCATGTGTACAGTAAAGGCTTGCTTAAGCACTTACATATCATTCACCATCACGCACCATCCCCATTTTAGGTGGGTCGTGGACCTAAATGTTAGGCTAGGGATCAGGGTTGGAAGTTCTGTACATGTGAGGGGAGTGAACTACCCTCGCACGCACAGAATATAGATCACACTTTGCGTAGCTTATATTCCGCTGCAGAGAATGACACACACTGGGGTAGATCCAGAACTCCACTTGCAATCCGTTTACTAGCGTAGCATATTTACGCGAGCGTACCTTCTATACACTCCCCTTGGCACTCCCCTTCCCGCTCTACGCTTTCTGAACCCTACCTTAACTAAGCCCGCCCATACTGTACTATTTAAATGCCAAAACACGCCTTTGAAGCATAATTTCGGCTGCTGTAAGGCTGGCACGCCCCCTCAAACGAATTTACACTGCTGATACATGAAAGGGCCTTACGCTCAGAGTTACATTGCATTACGTAGCGTATTATCTGTCGTGTGCACGCTCAGTACATACCAAATCGCGTTTTTACGTCTCCGCCAGGCGTAAATACGCACGGAAACATTATTCTGGATCTGCCCCACTGTTCGTACTTGATTCTTGTTCCAGTCCAAATACTCTTCTACCTAGAATTTTGTATCCAACATAATAATTCTGGTTCAACGTACTAAAAGACAGTCTAGGTGGTATGGTTACTACCAGGATTCAGCAGTCTGTGCATTACTGATATACATTTGAACTTGATGTTTTTAGGGACCTTCAGGTCCTCAGGGAGCTCCTGGTCCAGCTGGTGAAGAAGGTAAAAGAGGTGCCCGTGGTGAGCCTGGTGCTTCTGGTCCACTTGGTCCTCCTGGTGAAAGAGTAAGTATTAAAAGTTTTAATTATTAAATTTGACATTTTTATATACATTTACTAGAAAATAAAGTCATTCAGATCTTTAATTGATTGCAATCTCAGTATACACACTGACTAACTTACTCTTCTTAGTTTACATTACAATGGCATAGCTACATTAATATACTTACCCAACAGAACCATTTATCCAGCTTAAAAGATATTAATCAAAAGTTAAAGGTCCGGATTTACAGTTACCGTGCTTACGCAATCTATGTACAGAAATGTGCATGCGCAGTAGCTCAATTCATAAAACAACGTACGTAAGACAAAAACTACGTAACTGTGAATCCGGAAAAAAAATCACTATTTTTAAAAAAATTTTAATCAATATTTTTTAAAACATAAAATAACTTTTTGCTAGTAGGTATATTACAGCAAAGGTTGTCTCTTGTTTGCCACTATGTGGTGTTGCTTGGAAACTTGTGCTCGAGATCATCTAGAAGGATTTGGTACTTCTTCTAATTAAGGCTTGGTCATGGACTAAAAATAACAGACAGCATTTGTACAAAGGCTCTATTCCCATATCCAATGGTCTTACACCATAGAGTGCACAATGGCTGGGACGGCGAGCTCAGAGCATAACGTTGTGAAGCCTTTTTCCATAAACACGAGTGAATGTCTTGAGTCTGAGACACATTAAATTCGAAACATTAATTTCAGACTCTAGCAAGGAATGAATTAATAACTGTTCTCATAGCATAACAATGCACTTCTAAATGCACTCTTTAAAATGTATGTATCCATGCCACCAAGATCTGACCCTCTATTAAAGCATACCAGCAGTGCAATAAAGTATAGTACGGTACCAAAAATACCAAATATTATCAAAGTTCCAAATATGGTGCCCATTAAAGTTTGCTGACCGAGTACACTTACTTACTTACTCACACCCATTGTCTAATAATTACCAACCCCTCGTCATGCTACTCAGTAGTCAGTGTGCTATAAGTTATTCTTTATTCATTTTATAGTATACATGTTTCCAATCATAATACATACCAGTACAGTGCAATATAAATGAATGTTCGCATTTAGTATGTCATTTTTCACTAAATGTAATAATCATTGCAAAACTTCCTTTTCTGTCAACAGGGTGCGCCTGGTAACCGTGGTTTCCCTGGTCAAGATGGTCTTGCTGGACCAAAGGTAAATGGAAATGGTTCTCTGTTTTCCCTCTACATGGATGAAAGTTATAGTGCAGTTAAATACTAGCTTCTTGTTATCTAAAGGTACAATTAAATATTGCATCTTCTAATGTTCAAAGTGAGAATCTGAAATCCAGCTGCATGATGTTATCCACAATGTTATATATTTATACAATAAATGACAAGCTTTCTGCCTATAGGGTGCTCCTGGTGATCGTGGTGTTCCCGGTCTTGGTGGTCCAAAAGGTGCTAATGGAGATCCTGGCCGCCCTGGTGAACCTGGCCTCCCAGGTGCTAGAGTAAGTAAAATCATATAGACAAAGCTGTCCCTTTCACTACAGTTATTGCTGACACCTGGGCAGAACCCACCTGCTATAAATACCAATTCCATTATAAAACTTCATTACTTTAACAAAAATGTAAAATTATTTATCAGCAATTGCGAAATAGGAAGGAAATATATCACACAAAATAAAAGGATCATACAGTCAAAGTCAATCAGTGTAAGGAGGGCGGTGGGAATCGCTGCCACGAATGCTGTCATTTAGACATAGAGGCAGCTGAAAACTGATTTTTGTCTGTCTCTATATCGAAAGGCAGCTTTTTCCGATATTTACCCATTCATTTTTTGCAAGCCGCTGGATCTGTCGCATCGGAAGTCGCCAGAGAGGTGAATAACACGGGAAGGGGAGTCTTAGGGTTAGTCTACAGGCAGGGGAGTCTTAGGGTTAGGCTGTGGGGAGGGGAGAGTTGGGTTAGGGTCATGGAAAGGGTGGGTTAGGGTAAGGATTAGGGAAAGGGTTGGGGTAAAATTTAGACTTACCATTTGAAGCTGGGGGGAATGGGGGATTAGACTAAAACCCTAATATAAAGTTATTGAGTGGATTGTTATAAATTATGAAAACAAAGTGTAACTGTCAGGACCGCCATCAGAAGGAGACCGCAGGGACTACTGTCCTGGGACAGAGTTGATGGGGGCCTGCCATCATTACCGGGCCAATGTGCGCACCGGCCAGATCCTAACGCAGGTCTTCGGGGCCCTGCCCATATGACATCACCAATGATATCATATAGGGGGCAGGGCACCGCGGATGTACCGAGCCCCATGAATTCTGATGGTGACCCTGGTATTTGTAACTATCCTATAGATATTTCTGATATATGGCCACTCCTATACTTTTTTGTTATTTCTCATCACTTCCTCAGATAAGCAATGACAATGCTGTGTGTATCCTTAATGTACATATATTCTGTTTAAGCTATGCATACATAATAGCTGATATTACCTGATCTAGGCAATGTCTTTATGCGTATTTCCACATTTTTAATAGATATTGCTTTTTCCCCCTTAGGGTCTTACTGGTCGCCCTGGAGATGCTGGTCCTCAAGGAAAAGTTGGTCCAACTGTAAGTTTGTTGTTAATATTTACATCTTTACTCTCTAAAAAAAAAAAGATAATGAGATAATGAACACATTAATTATATTTTAGATAAAGTATAAAAAAGATAACTTGTTTATATGACTTCTAGGGTGCTGCTGGTGAAGATGGCCGTCCCGGACCTCCTGGTCCTCAGGGTGCTCGTGGTCAACCTGGAGTCATGGGTTTCCCAGGGCCTAAAGGTGCCAATGTAAGGAACTTTACTATCTTACAATTTTACATCACACATACACATTTATATATGATGAAAGAGACTATGGAGGGTACAAACAGTAGTCAACCTGGTGATCTCATAACTTATGTTATACTATATATAAGGGAACTTTTTATATATTTTTTTTTTTCTTATTTAGCTTTGTAATTTTCATTAGTGCAATCAATAATTAATAATTATAATAATAATTACAATTCATAATGTAATTAATATATTTTACATTCCTACAATGCAATCTATGGATTGAAATATTAAAATGAAAGAATAATGTCTTAAATAAATTATATGTATCTCTTAAAAACAGATTTAGGCATGTACTTTTCACATCAAAACCATTTTTTATATTCTGGAATCACTGTCACATACACCAAACAATATATAATTACACATAGTTATTGAATTGATAACTGTACTGTCTTGTCTTAGGGTGAAGCTGGCAAGCCTGGTGAGAAAGGATTGGTTGGTGCTCCTGGTCTAAGAGTAAGTACTTCTACTTGGCAGTTTATGTATAGACATTTTCTTTATTTCAATAAAAAAACTCTGTACAGATGATTTGCAGTGTATTGGATTTTGTCTAGAGAGCTAGTTGCTCTTCCCTACTTTCTTTCTATATATTTACATATCATTTATCTCCTTTGTCTTCAAAATAATTGTATTTTAAGGTTATTTAAAAAATCTTCTTTCTCTCTTTACTAGGGTCTACCTGGAAAAGATGGAGAAACTGGTGCCCAAGGTCCAAATGGCCCTGCTGTAAGTAGAAAATCCCTGTCTGTTGTGATAGAAACCTGTAAAACAAAGATATTAAATGAGATTATTAGTTATTATCCTGTGCATGTCTATATGGTATTGGTATCTCTAGCGAGCAATGAGCCACAATAACAGAGAAAGTGTGAAACATAAGAACATAAGAGATTCTATTATTTGTCCATTGGTTTGCCAAGATGTCATAAGCATGGACAACGAAATAATTTGCGCCTTAGTCATCAACATTTGAGGTGATAATTTCATAGAAGAGTATCTCTATGATCTATATGATCTATGATCCATCTATATGATGGAATCAGTTTAAAACTAAACTAAACTAAAGATGGAGTAAAATATAGGCTATCATAGCCAGATGATTACAAGAGCCCTAGCTAGTTAGACTGAGGTTTGATGTCTATGTTTACAATCAATCTACTATTACTGTATGTCTTTCATGCCTTATGACTAGATCTAAGGATCTACTGATACATAAAGGTAGACAACTTATTTGGCACAAATAATGATGGTTAGGTTATCTGGTACTTAAACATGAAAATCATATGAATGACACTAATGATAATTCTCCTTTGCAGGGTCCTGCTGGTGAGAGAGGTGAACAAGGTCCTCCTGGTCCATCTGGCTTCCAGGTATGTTATTTGGACAGTGAGATAGTAAAAGGGTAACAATGGTATGCATTATATGTGTATAGAAGTATAAAACTCATATAAACAATATTTAACAATGATATTTCTGAATTTAACAGGGTCTTCCCGGCCCACCAGGTCCTCCCGGTGAGGGTGGCAAACCAGGTGACCAGGTGAGAAAATATATGTATAAGAGGCTCATATTTCTAGCTCCAGTAGCCTAATGTTTTACTTATACTTAATGTTATACTTATACTTAATATTATACTTATACTTAGTGTTATACTTAATGTTATGCTTATTGTAATACTTATACTCAATGTTATACTTATACTCTCCTACTTACAGAATATTAACATGAAAGAGTAATGAAATAGTGTGTCTGTAACAGTATAAAGAGGAGCAAATAAACTTGGGAACACATTGGAATATAGGTTAAAAACATGGAGATGGAATCACTAGATAGTAGTTACTTTGTTGTCATCATTTTCCTGTCTTTTTCCAGTTCCAGAAATATAACTTTAATATAATATAAACAGTATAATGTTCTTCATTGTATTCTTATATATAGACCTCATGTAACTGTTTAGAATGATAGAATATTTAAATACTTTCTCTACACAGATATTAATACAGTTCATCTTACAAGGTTTTGAATTAAGGCACAAATATATTGAAATTTGAATCCACACCGATAGCAATATATTTTGTATGTGCTCCTCATATCCATTTTACACTGCACTCTACAGCTCTGTTGCAATAAAACCCACAGCCAAAATTTTGCTCCATATTATCTGTCGCCATATAAATTACCTGTATATGTGTACATGGTAACTACACTAATGTAAGTTTATAATGACCAAGCGACATTAGACCTGATCTAGACTAAAAGATATGCTCAAAACATATATATAATATATGCACACAATTACAATGATCCAAACTTGATGCAGTGACTGCTTGCATTTGTTGTTTCTTGGGTGAGAGTGAAGGAATGGAGGGACATTGTCAATGTACAGTATTTGGGCACTCATGCAATCCAGACCGAAACAAAGACAATTTATGGAGACAAGGGACTGGATTCAGAGATGTGTGTGTCTAAAGTACGCAAATATACGTAGCAAGGCAACTCCCATAACACTGCCCTAGCATGGACGGGTTTTTGGTGACTTACGCTTCCATAGTACTGTATACTTATGTGCGTACGTGCGCACATGACTAACCTTGCCCTCAAAAGCTCATTTAAATCCTCCCCCCACCCATCTTCATGTAACTTCACACGTATGTAAGATAACCACGCCCCTCCGTATGTACGTCCCTAAGTGCGATTCAGAAGTCTGTGCCTAATGGACTTCTGTGCCTAAATCCTACGTAACTTGCGTGGAAAAAGTTACTACGCATGCGCAGTAATCCGATCCTAAATATACGCACACAAAACAATGCTAAAATCTGTAAATACGATCCATGGACAGGACATGTATAAGTCCATTAAGCTGCTGATAGCCAACACTCCACATTCTATATCGAACCAGTGCATTAGAATTTTGTACGTCCCTAGTGCGATTCAGAAGTCTGTGCCTAATGGACTTCCGTGCCTAAATCCTACATTACTTGCGTGGAAAAAGTTACTACGCATGCACAGTAATTCGATCCTAAATATACGCACACAAAACAATGCTAAAATCTGTAAATACGGTCCATGGACAGGACATGTATAAGTCCATTAAGCTGCTGATAGCCAACACTCCACATTCTATATCGAACCAGTGCATTAGAATTTAAGCTTCCATGTGCTAAAGATATGGAAATGACTTGAAGCTAATTTCATTTATGACAACACTATTGCCACTTTCACATTATCAATGAAGATCTGGCCAAAGCATAACCACCATTTCCACTATAATTATAGTTCTCTGCAAGTGTTTGGATTGCTGAGGAACAGGAACGTATCTGGGAATGTATTTATATTGCGCCTGGCTGTAATGTGTATGGAACCTGCCATAGTTACATGTGGATTCAGAGCTGTACTTGCATTTGCCCCTCGATCACACATAGTAATTAGTAATTGCATGGGGTTAATGAAACACAGAATACATATGTTTTTGCTCAGACCCATAGTGTCGATTCATTAATTAATGTCTGGGCTTCCTGAGGACAATAGTCATCCAACATGGATATTTAAAATGGTTCACAGTAAAGTTTGGTTTAAAATTGGGAGGTTTTGGGAATTTGTTTTCAGAATTTATTTATTTATGTAAAATTACATTGCCATTATTTCTCATTTTTTAGGGTGTTCCAGGAGAAGCTGGTGCTGCCGGTCTTGTAGGACCAAGAGTAAGTTATAACGACTATTGGTTTTCTTTTTATACAGTACAACTTTTTATCTTGAGATTATTTTGTATTAAATCTTGTTTTGTTTGTTTTGAAATATAAATATACATAAATACACATATTTTTTATTCCTAAGGCATTCAATTGATGTTTTATTAATAAAATAACAAGCTGATTCCAGTCTTATTCCATTTCTTCTATATTGCCTTATCAACTAAATTGTCAATGCAATTGCTGCATTGCAGGGTGAACGTGGTTTCCCAGGTGAACGTGGCTCATCCGGTCCTCAAGGTCTCCAAGGTCCTCGTGGTCTTCCTGGTACTCCTGGTACTGATGGTCCAAAAGTAAGATCATTTTTCCACAGTCCATTAATTTATAGTTCTTAGTATATATCTGCAGTATAATAATATTGGATTGATAATCTATCATTAATATATTTGTAGGGTGCTACTGGTCCATCTGGTCCCAATGGTGCCCAAGGTCCACCTGGTCTTCAAGGAATGCCTGGTGAGAGAGGAACTGCTGGTATCCCCGGAGCTAAAGGTGACAGAGTAAGTAAACAAATTTGTTCATACAACAATTTAATAACCATGAAAGACAAAAGGATAACAGATTGTTTTTGTAATGTTGTCCAAGATGGTCAAACAGCAGCCATTAAATTTTGCAGTAAACACAGACTTAAACTTGCTACACTCTACATGATTATTGAGGCGATCCTGTTATTGTACAGTGCATGGCAAGGACCAATTTGTTGCAACACAAAAATGCTGCAATGAACCAAGGTGCAATGATCCAATTACGATCTGTGTAGGGCGGTATGGAATATTGTGTTGTATAATACCGGCTACACTTTATACCATGTTCCCACTTATATCTCATAACATGGGTGCCGAGAGATTATTTTTGGAGCAGGGGACATCGTATAGTCTACTTATTGCTTAAGTAATCCCCAGATATCATTCTGATCAAAGACTAAAATTAGCGTCTACATTTAGCTTTGTAATGTCCTCCATATATTTCCAAAGCATGTGCTTGATAAAAATCATTGCTTTCCAAATAGGGGAAATAAGTGCAGCAATGTAAGGTCAACTGACTAACTATTACATGTGTGGCAACTGCAGTTTACTGCCAAAAAATGCTAAATCATGTACTTGGCGTACAAAAACTCAAAAGCACAATATAGCATTAATGGCACTACATTAGAAACTACTGAAGAGGAAAGGGATCTTGGAGTCATTATTTCATGTGACTTAAAGGTAGCCAAGCAATGTAACAAAGCAATGAGAAAGGCAAGTCAGATGCTTGGTTGCATAGAGAGAGGAATTAGTAGCCGAAAGAGAGAAGTAGTGATGCCCCTTTATAGATCGTTGGTATGACCTCACCTAGAATACTGTGTTCAGTTCTGGAGGCCATATCTCCAAAAAAACATAAATACATTAGAGACTATGCAAAGAAGAACAACTAAAATGGTCCATGACCTGTGTCACCAAGAAAGGCTAGAGGAACTAAGCATGTGTAGTTTGGAGCAGAGAAGAGAGAGGGTGGATATGATAGCAGCTTTCAAATATATCAAGTGTTGTGACCATCTAGAGGAGGGTGGCATTTTTTCAAAGGAAGATGTGTAATTGAACACGAGGGCATGAATATAGATAGGAGGGTGGTAGATTCAGAGTAAATGTGTGGAAAAATTACTTCACTGAAAGGGTGATAGATAAGTGGAATAGTCTCCCATCTGAGGTGGTTGCTGTCAACAAAGTAGGACAGTTTAAACATGCTTGGGATAAATATAAGGATATCCTAAATCTTAAACTAAATTGAGAGAAAATATGGTCTAGGGTCAGTATAGTTTTAAATAAACAAATGGGCAGACTGGATGGGCCATGTGGCTCTTATCTGCCGTCACTTTCTATGTTTCTATGTTACATAGAATGTGTGCTAACTGAATCACTGAGAAAGGTAACATTTAATCTTAAAGTGGAGAATGGTTCACAAATGCACAAAGATGTTGTTTTTTCCAGTTCTAAAATGCTGCTTCTTCTAAAGAAAGCAAAATTCGAATTCATACTGACTGATAAAATTATTTGTCATTTCAAATATTTTGTAATTACTTCAAGGTTTTGCTATTCTCTTTGATATGCTTGACATAAATATTATGACCGAGTTAAGTAACTTTGGCCTGTATCCAGAGTTAATGATAAATTCTGTTCGTTAGCTTCCGCTGTGGAGGCTAGTGTGTGGAATTTGCAATCCACAACCCTGCATGCAGGAGAACAAGGCACTCCCCCTGCTCTTCTATGTGGGGTTGGTGGATCCATTGACTGGATCCTTCCTTAAGAATTCCGCACGCACCTCCAAGCATGCAGAATTGGATTCTGGATTGTACATAAGGGCTTATCTCCTTTGCATAGGAGGTTGGGCAGGTGGCTCATTGGAGGCTGCTTTTCGATGCAGGAATATTGATACTGCCCATGCGCAGTGCCAGTATTCAGCAGACTTCCGTAACATAAAAGAATTGAAGTCTGCTGGTTTACTTAGTTATGAATCCAGCTCTTAGTGCGCACAAATATTTTATTTTACTCATTTTATTTTTTTATTTTTTTTTAATAGGGTGACTCTGGTGAGAAAGGACCTGAAGGAGCTCCTGGAAAAGATGGCGCAAGAGTAAGTTTTATATTTTAAATATCAGTTGAAATACTTGTGTTATTACCTTCTTACTAATGAACAGTGGATTATTTCACAGAAATTCTTACTGAGTAAAATAATATATAAATTTCGATTTGTGAGGAAACACCACATGGGGATAATTAACCCATTAACTATCTCTTTATGATGACTTTCATTAAATAATTAGATTTAGCTGCTTGATATTCACCAGTTACCCAACATATTAGGTGTTATTCAATTATTGGCAACTGCAGCTAATGTCCATAAAATGTGGTTACTTTATTTCAAAGAATGACGCAATAATTATTTTCAATGACCATTTCATGTTGGATGGATGTACTGTCCTACAGCTTTAGATATTGTTCATTAAGTGTAATGTCTGTATTGAGGTCATGTCAAGTAGTCAAGCCATATAGGACAGGTCTAGTATCTAATATAGGTGTACAGTGGAATTGAATGGTAATAGGATCATGTCTGGTGGTCAGGACATGTTGTGTAATATTGTGTCAGTGTATGTGTGTCAGAATTAATTGAGATTTTTGATTTTTCTAAATGTGAATATCTTTTAATTCATTATTTTTTTTTTATCTTTTTCAGGGTTTGACTGGTCCTATTGGTCCACCTGGTCCAGGTGGTCCCAATGGCGAGAAAGTAAGAGTTGTTTTATCTACTGATTTGCTAGAATAAAAATATGAATGCATTTTGCCACTATTTCATTAGAATTATAATACGCTTTAACTCTATATTATAATATAATTTATATAATGTATCTAGTGTATCTATTTTAATTTCTCAAATGTATATTGCATTAAGTGAAAGTAGTATTATTACATATTTCTTTCTTTTTTTTTAAAGATTATTTTTTATTGGTTTTACAAAAAAGATGCAGTACAATTCAATCAATATAAACCAAACTGGTCACTGTAGTACATACATGTAAATTCAACACAGAAAACACCAAACATGCTAGAGATGCAGAACATAAAGCAGAAGGAGAAGACTAATATCCAAATATTAATATACGGATTGCATCCTACAAGAGAGCAACATAGTGTATTTATCTCTCTTTTATCTTTTAGGGAGAATCTGGTCCTCCTGGACCAAGTGGTGTTGCTGGCACCCGTGGTGCTCCTGTAAGTTTATTATGCTTTTGCTGTTTTACTGTTTATTACTATAAGTATTTACTATATAAGAAGAAGAAAAAGAAGAAGAAGAAGAAGAAATACATAATATATGCTGAGAAAAATTAAATTATTACACTTAATGTGTATTACAGTGTTTTATCATTTATAGAATAATTACTACAATAATGGTATTGTATTTTTCTAATAATCTTACTGTAATATGTTCCCAGGGCTTTATCTATATAACACAATAAATTATACAAGAAGCGCTAGAAATCGGTTGGGTCTTCAGCCCAAAGACCCCTCACAGAAAAAGCAAATAACAAAAAGTACCGATCAGCGCTAAAAAATATACAAAGGAACACACAGCTTATGTATAAAACATCTGATTTTTATTAACACCACTAGACAATATTCAAACAGTAAATTTGTTTAATAGCAAATTATTATACTGAAATTCCAGTTTAATTTAGTTACTGGCTAGAACCAATTGCAGTTCTCTAGAACTTATACCATATACATATTAATTCCACCAAATTATTGGTATTAGCATTCCTCACACCAAATACTTTGTTGCATCTCTGTTTTTAATGGTGTAGCGAGTCATGTTAATAAAAAATAAATCAGCGCTTCATTGCTGTTTTTATCTCAATTCCAAAAGCTCAATATTAAGTATTAAGAGCAATGGAAAGTCAATTAAATTAATTCCATAAAGGCACTTGATTAAAAATTAGATCATTCGGCTTAGCAGTCCACATCTAGATAAATATATAGTTGCAGCATGAGATCAATTTCACAGTCCGGGAAGCTTGCTGGGAAACAGTTTGTGGGAATAACCATTAAGCTACTCACAAGTCCTGTACATTAGCCGCACTCTCTTATTATTGCAAAGGATTTCACTCGCAGTTCAGCTGCCTATCGTTAGGTGTGTAAGTATTGCCGGTATTGATGTTTATATCCAGATCC
Source organism: Limnodynastes dumerilii (assembly GCA_011038615.1). Lineage (NCBI taxonomy): Eukaryota > Metazoa > Chordata > Amphibia > Anura > Limnodynastidae > Limnodynastes > Limnodynastes dumerilii. The sequence continues at coordinate 252,941 of WWET01002297.1, forward strand.
TTATTCTAACGGTGTCCAGGAAATAAAGTGCAGATCAGGCTCTCAGTTTAAAGTGTTCAAGTGCAAATGGTTTATGCCAATCTAGTAAAACTCCTTGACATGTTTCACAACTATATTGTCGTTTCTTCAGAAGGATTATGAACATATGAACTAAAAGACTGATTATGAATTTGTTTCATCGCTAGGGTGATCGTGGTGAGACTGGCCCACCTGGTCCCGCTGGTTTTGCTGGCCCACCTGTAAGTAAAAAGTCAAAACATTCCATTACTTATCTATATTCTTTGTAATGTCATTAAGTGAACTTCAGTGTAAAAGCTGAAATTTGGTTAAAGCAACCTTCAAAATACATTTTTGATTGCTTTGAAAATGCAATATTCATATTTAATTTTGTTAGAATGATTAAAGAGGAACTGAATTTCCTAGATTTAATGATGTACATTATTACTATGCCTATTATTTTGCAACGGATTAGTAATAAATAAGATAAAGAAAGTACATGAGTTATGGGAATGTCTCTACAAGACTCATGTTCTTTCTACTTAAAGATATGTTTCTTGCATCTAGGCAATATGGCAATCTTCTCTACTTCCAGGGTGTAAATAAATACAAAAATAATTTTGTCCAGACCAGTGCTTAAAGTGGAAGTTTAGAAGTGGTGGTATGCAAACTTAGAAGTAAATTTAAGAGAAGAGATATTAATAAAGTTACAAAAATGTTGTATTAGATTTATCAACATGACATTATATACTGGCACACCATGATCACTAGTTGAGGTGAATGACTTTAATACATAATATTAAGCAGAACTGAGTGAGAGAAAGTTCACTGCTATATTCATCTGTAATACAATATCATGTAATACAAAACTGTGCAGTTTGATGGCTCTGTTAAAATAAAAAAGCAGTTATGATATTACAATGTTTTAATACCAGTTTTCTGATCAGCAATCAATTTTCAATTGAAAAAGATATTTATTTTTGTAATAAAACAAGATCAAAGGTCTGCGCTATTGTTGAAATAAATTATATTTGAGTAACTGATCCAAATAGCATAAAAATGTATATAAAAACCAAAATGTATTTCCTAACAAATATAACATCAAAAATAGCATAAAAAATATCTAAAATATACACATGCAAACAGTCCACCAGTAATCAAATATTGCAATCCACAGAATATAATACAAAAATGAAAGAGACTAAATACAAGGTTCTTCACATAATGGGAGGTCAGACAGATTGATAGCTGCAGTTATACACCATCCAGCTTACAGAAAAG
>WWET01002298.1:13231-28824 GCA_011038615.1 Limnodynastes dumerilii
TTATTCCACATGCCGGGATCTGATTACTCCACATGCCAGGGATCTAATTTCTCCACATGCCAGGGATCTGATTACTCCACATGCCAGGGATCTAATTACTCCACATGCCGGGAATCTGATTACTCCACATGCCAGTAATCTGATTACTCCACATGCCGGGGATCTGATTACTCCACATGCCAGGGATCTAATTACTCCACATGCCGGGGATTTAACTGTGGTAAAACGGATGATCGTGGCTCTTCTTTTTTCTCTCCTGCTGGGACGTATACTGTACGATGATATATGTGATTGTAGCAATTATTGGATGTCTGATAGGGGATTATTTTGATTCCCTACTGTTTTCCCTATAGGCATTTGTATAATTTCATCTATTGGGTACACAAAATATAAAGTGTTTTTCAGATAAGAGCCCTAAAGTTGGGCTAGGAATATCAATTCATTAAGCACTGGTGTGTTGATTTATCAACAATTTGCTTTATCACTATTTTATCAAACTGTTATAAGGAGATATAATAAAATGTATTTTTCTTAAACGTCTGCTTGTTGCATGCGTGGTTGAGCATCTAAAATGGTTTATCTTGTTTTTGAAATATGTTTATAGTCAAAAACTTTGTCTTGTAGTGTATGGGGTAGCGCCCATATTTTGAGTAATTAGACAATCTAATTCAATAATTTGGTTTGGAGACTTGCACAACACAGGAGAACATTCAATCCTAACACATATGGAAACCAGGCCATTGAACCAAAGCTGCACTTACACATTTTTTTAAGGGAAAACTGCCTTGCAATATTGGGTGCAAATTAATTTGAATTGCTTTGCAGGTAAGAAAAAACTTTGCATTTTCCCATAGAATTTGCATACAGTAAAGCATTACGAGGGGTGTGAGTCCCCGCTTAGAATGGCCCTATAGCGATAGGGCCGTGTCCACCCAGCCAGGGATTTCGACTGCATATGCCTTGAGGAGCCATAGGACACAATCCACAGAGCACCGAGCTTTCAGTGCTCTGAATAGTAAGTAAAAAAAAGTCTCCCACTCCTTACCCTGGGCCGTATTCGCAAGTACTTATTGCATATATGTCCGGTGTTTCCCGATATTTGATACTGCGCTGAAAGACCGCATATACGCAATCTACGTAACGAAAAGTTGCATAGATTACGTGAAAAAAAAACTGCACATACGCAGTATCAAATATCGAGAAACACTGGACGTATATGCAATACGTCCGGTGTTGTGAATAATTCTAACCCTAACCCTCCCCTCACGTTACCCTAAACCTCTCTTCCCCACAGCCTGACCCTAACCCTCCCTCCCCTGCAGCCTAACCCTAACCCTCCCTCCTCTGCAGCCTGACCCTAAACCTCCCTCCCCTGCAGCCTGATCCTAACCCTCCCTCCCCTGCAGCCTGACCCTAGCTCTCCCTCCCTAGCAGCCTGACCCTAACCCTCCCTACCCCGCACAAAGGTTACTCACCTTTCCCTGCGGTCCGGCGGTTAGGCAAGGAAGGGATATCGGCGGCGGCGGTATTTGCAAACGAGAATGGGTGAGTATGTGGATCGGCATACTCACCCATTCTAAAAAATAAATTCTAAACTGGGAAGTATTCAAAATAGGGACATCCAAAAAGAAACTTTTGGAAATGAGATCTTCTAACTGGAGACTGATAACGCATTATGAGTAATCTGTGAATTAGGCGATGCAGATGCCAGTCTGAATGGATGGTTTTCAGCACAGATAAAAGTGACAGCTGGATTGCGGCAGTATATGTGTTTACCACTGGACATATTAAGATTATTACACTTGGGTGATGGGAAGGTACAGCTAATTTCCCTTTTTTAAAGAAGTACCTGTTCCCAAACAGTCTGTGACGACTGTAATTTTTCAACAAAATCAATTGAGTTTGTTTTTAAATGTTTGTTATTTGAGTGATAGAATCACAAACCAATGGGTTAAAGTACTTATGCTGTATGCAGGGGGGGTTTCTGACCAGTGATTACTGCTAGCCAAAGAACACTCTGTCTACAGCTCTGACCAGAGGATGTCTCTAATGATCCGGCCATGTACAGAGTAGAGGCTGCTGTCAGTGTCACTGAACCAGATCCAGAGCTATGCTTGAAGACGTAGCGTATTTACTAGGCCCTCCCCTCAGCCGTACTTTTGCCATTTTACGCTTGCCAAACCCTACCTTAACTTTACACATCGTAACTACTGATGCACATACACGCAGCACGTACGTAACCGCCTAAGAACAGCCATACTGTAGGGTTTAAATAGTGGAGGGGAGATAAGACTGCGCTTTAGAAGTGAGATAGCGGATGGTGGCATGTTGTATAGGTGATAACAAACGAGGGCATAAGAAAGGGGGGGAAGAGGAATTGGAGGGCAGATGGGGATAGTGTTCAATGGATATATGGTTGAATTCAAAGGAGAATACTGTCTATTTCAAAGGAGGGTAGGTCTGGTTGCAGCTCCGAGAAGAGTTTTGTCGGCATAGAGTCATGGCTCCAAAGGAACGAGACCGGACAACACACGCACACACTTTAGGCTTACTACCAAGACATCCAAACGGTGAGTGACACTTGTGACCACCATCCTATAGTTACTGTGGTAATGCGCTAGCCGCAGATGTCCTGTGTTCTCTCCTCTCCATCTGCCTGTGACTATGCTGTTATCATCCCCCCTTTCCTGGATTCATTATTTTGTATTTCAAAATGCTTTTTTTTTTTTTTAAATCTTTTTTTTTAATGAAATTTATTTAATGGAACAATTTGGTTTTTCTCTTTTATTGGTTACATCCAAAAAAAACAAACAAAAAAAAACATCATAACAGTTTGCATTGGTCAAGCATAATTGGTATATACAACGTACAAGATGATACATGCATTAAACAATGAAAACAGAGAATCTGCAATTGCAGGACAACTGCAACACCAAGCTGTACATTAAAGAGAAACATTTATAAAACATGTTGTTATTATTTGCATATGGTCCATGTATCCAGGTATTGGGTGCTGGACGTGACTCAATTCCTTGTTAGGAGAAGAAAAGAGAATATAAGCCAACTTTCAAGGAATTGGAGAGAGGGAAGAGAAGAGAAAGTAAAAGTAAAGGAAGGGAAGGGAAAAAAAGGGGGGGGGGGTAGGAATGGAAACATGGGAGTAGAACCTATCCTCACTAATTCTCACAAGTTCCCGGGACTGGAGGTATTGAAATAGAAGTACCAAGGATTCCAGATGGATTGGTATTTTTTAACCCCATTGTTCAGGAGAGCCGTTATATATTCCATTGACGACAAGTGCAATATTTTATTTAGCAATGCCACTTGTGAGGGTGCTTGCGGGTTCTTCCAGTTCTTAGCGATCAATGATTTTGCTGCGTTAGAACAGTGCATGACTAATCTATCAGTGGACTGCAGGGCATGACTAATCTATCAGTGGACTTGGGGAGTGTGGGCACCGGTTTACACAATAAGAATACTGCAGGGTCATGTGGTAGGTTTACCTTTAGTATTTGGTTAAGTAGGGCTATAGTGTTTTTCCAAAAAAGAGTGATGACGGGACAGCTCCACCATATGTGAAAAAATGATCCCACTTTTCCACATTGCCGCCAACAGAGATTTGACACCAATGGGTAGAAAAGATGAAGTTTCAATGGGACCAAATACCAACGAGTATAAACCTTGTAGGCTGTTTCTCGAATGCCCACATTAATAGAAGCCTTAGAGATGCGAAGCCTAATGTCTGACCACCCCTTGTCATCCACCCGCTTCCCCAGATCACTTTCCTAGGCGAGCTCATGAAGCTCCCGTTCCTCGGATAGAGGTTGGAGAACTGTGTGATATAGTATGGAGATCATTCCTCTTTGCCCCACTGAGTATATACATGAGCGTTTAATCTGGGTCGGGCGACGTAGTGACTTGCTACGGGATTGTGTTTGTATAAACTTGTGAGCTTGAAGGTATGGGAAAAATGCAGTGGGATGTATAGTAGGAATCTTGGAAGTATCCGCCAGTCTGTGGGCTTTCAGCAGCCATGGACGGTACGACACTCCCCCCCCCAGCAAGGAGTCCATTCTCTATATCAACCCACACTTTTGTACCAGGTTTGGAATGCCAGGTGACCATGTGGCTCAGCTGTGTCGCCAGAAAGTAATTCTGAATTAGGGGTAAACCCAGACTCCCCGCAGCCAGGGATTTAACCAAAATCGATCTACAGAGTCTGGGTTTTTTACTGTTCCAGATAAACTGCATGCAATATGATTGCAAAGATTTAAATACAGAGATTGGGACATTTACAGGGAGAGTCTGAAACAAGCACATCAGGCGGGGTAAAAGATTAATTTTTACCGCGTTGATACGCCCTATCCAAGAAATGTAAAGTGGTTTCCATTTTTCTAGATCTTGGGCCAGAGACCGAAGGAGAGGGACGTAATTGGCCGCATATAGTATCGCGTATGATTTTGTTATCTGGACCCATATAATGTCGCGTATGATTTTGTTATCTGGACTCGTAAGTATTTAAGGGAGGTGGGGCGCCATTGCAAATTAAAGCTAGCCCGCAGGCCTTGAAGACTGGCATTAGGGATGTGCAGGGGTAGTATTTCCGACTTGGAACTGTTAATTTTGTAGCCTGATAATGTGCCGTATTCAGAAAGTTCCCTAAATAGGTTGGGCAGGGAGATGTGTGGGTTGGCGAGTGTTACAAGCACATCATCCGCGAATAAAGACATTTTATATTGACGTTGTTTCACATTAATACCGCTGATGTTAGAGTTTTGACGTATCCTAGCAGCTAGTGGTTCAATACTCAAAGCGTAAATAAGTGGTGAGAGGGGGCACACCTGCCGCGTTCCATTTTTAAGAGGAAACACAGAAGACAAAATTGTTACTAAAAACTGCTGCTGATGGAGAATGATAAAGAGCGTTAATAGCGGACAAGAAATTACCCTGGATTCCATAGGTCTGAAGGGAAGCCAACATAAAGCTCCATGAAAGGCGATTGAACGCCTTTTCAGCATCCAATGCTAATAAAACTGAGGGGGTCTTGGTTGAATTAATGTGATGGATCAAATTAATGGTGCGTCTAGTGTTATCCGCCGCTTGTCTCGTAGGTATAAACCCTACTTGAAATAGAAGGTTTGTTCTTTTTATACTTAATCCCAGCACAGTGGGAGCAGCCAGAGGAAAATGTAGTATTAATGGTTGCTCCACCAGAGCAACTGGGTTGATAGTTAGGAAAAAAGGTTTTTTTTTAATACTTTCAATAGGTTCCGTGCTCCGAGAGAAAGATAGATTAGGAGAAAGGTTGCAACTCGGTTGCAGACCGTGTAAGTGAACGCCAATTATAGAGGTGTTAGCTCCCTTCTAATATGTCCAAAAAAGTAGGAGATTTAAAACTAAGGCTGGAAGGATTTGTTTAAGCTAGATCTGTCAATCAAAGGTAGCGGTTTTAAGGGGGGATTCGTTTAAAATAAATGTTTTATTTGATTAAGATTAAAACTAAACATTAAAATCGTTTCAAGGGGATAAGTATGTGAGGGAAAACACTCAAATTAAAAGATGTGAGAATAGAAACGAGCATCAAAAAGAGATCGCACCACTACCGCTATTGTTTACATATGGTAATGAGGTAACGATTGTTTCTATCTCCTGGAATGTAAAAACACACTTATTGTGTTAAAATTCGTTTGTGTGTGAAGTGCCTATTACGACAAAGTTACCAGTTGGAGCAAAAAGGTGTTAAATAATAAATTGGTTTTTGTTTGAATGTTTATCATTAATTTGAACTTTTGTTAAATGTTTTTAAAATGTTTGTTCCTTTTGCGGCTGGGGAAGGGGGTTTAAGTAGTTATTTTTCTTATGAATTTCTTAATAAAGTTTAGTACACATCATTTTTTGTGGTGTTGTTATTGGAAAAATTGTTGTGATTGTTTTTGTTGTGAATGATTTTATTATTAAACATTTTCCATATATGAATTACTTAATAAAGATTTTTAAATTTTTTTTAAAGTAGGCACATCATTGGTGAAAGTTATTTTAAACTACACTTTTTTTGACATGTTAAGAATGAACTGAAATAATAGATTCCTAATTATTTAAGCATATAAAGGATGGGCTAAATATTTATTAATTTAATTCATATTATTTCTTCTCTATTTGTTATTTTGTTACGAGTGAACAAATCTGATTAAATAAATTTGGGAGAATTATTATACAAGGTATTAAGGGGTAAGGTTGTCTGGAAAGAGCCATATAATACCCTACACGCCGCCCTCCCGCTCCAAGGCCTTTCTGTATATGGTGGTCCTAACTCTAACAATGAGAGTCCCAGTATTGGGTCCCATATATATGTTTATAAATTGAGAGCCAACTTACCTAGGAGACACCCCTTAAAGTCTCCAAAATGGCTGCTGTGGATCATTCTCTATATCAACCCACACTTTTGTACCAGGTTTGGAATGCCAGGTGACCATGTGGCTCAGCTGTGCCGCCAGAAAGTAATTCTGAATTAGGGGTAAACCCAGACACCCGCAACCGGAGATTTAGCCAAAATCGATCTACAGAGCCTGGGCTTTTTACCGTTCCAGATAAACTGCATGCAAGATGATTGCAAAGATTTAAATACAGAGGTCAGGACATTTACGGGGAGAGTCTGGAACAAGTACATCAGGCGGGGTAAAAGATTAATTTTCACCGCATTGATACGCCCTATCCAAGAGATATAAAGTGGTTTCCATTTTTCTAGATCTTGGGCCAGAGACCGAAGGAGAGGGACGTAATTGGCCGCATATAATGTCGCGTATGATTTTGTTATCTGGTCTCCTAAGTATTTAAGGGAGGTGGGGCGCCATTGCAAATTAAAGCTAGCCCGCAGGCCTTGAAGACTGGCATTAGGGATGTACAGGGGTAGTATTTCTGACTTGGAACTGTTAATTTTGTAGCCTAATAATGTGCCGTATTCAGAAAGTTCTCTAAATAGGTTTGGCAGGGAGATGTGTGGGTTGGCGATTGTTACAAGCACATCATCCGTGAATAAAGAAATTTTATATTGACATTGTTTTACATTAATACCACTGATGTTAGAGTTTTGACATATCCTGGCAGCTAGTGGTTCAATACTCAAAGCGTAAATAAGTGGTGAGAGGGGGCACCCCTGCCGCGTTCCATTTCTAAGAGAAAACACAGAAGACAAAAGACTGTTACTAAAAACTGCTGCTGATGGAGAATGATAAAGAGCGTTAATAGCGGACAAGAAATTACCCTGGATTCCATAGGTCTGAAGGGAGGCCAACATAAAGCTCCATAAAAGGCGATCGAACGCCTTTTCGGCATCCAATAAATAAGCTAATAAAACTGAGGGGGTCTTGGTTGAATTAATGTGATGGATCAAATTAATGGTGCGTCTAGTGTTATCCACTGCTTGTCTCGTAGGTATAAACCCTACTTGGTCCGGATTAATCAGCAAGGGAAGAAGCCTATTTAGCCTGTCTGCTAGCACCTTTGCAAACAATTTGAGGTCCGAATTAATCAGGGAGATCGGGCGGTAATTAGAGCAAACAGTGTTATTTTTTCCTGGCTTCAGAATTACAACGATTTTTGAGCCTGATTTTTTTCCCTGAGCCATGGGACCAATGTGGTAGCAAATGACTTATAGTATGCCGCTGGAAGACCATCTGGCCCCGGGGCTTTATGCGCTTTCTGGGATTTCAATGCATTTTGGACCTCCTCTAAGGTAATCTCAGCGTTAAGCATTCGCGCTGCGGCAGAACTCAATCTGGGCAGATTACAGGAGTCCAAATATGCCTGTGTGAGCGAGGACTGACCTAACGCACCCTGTTGCGGTAAGTTATACAATTGATGATAATATTGTTCAAATATTTTATTAATGGCTCGTGGGGGATGCAACAAAGTGCCCTTAGAGTCCCACAGACCCGGAATCGCCTGCATAGCTTCTTTGTCAAAGAAATTATACAATTGATGGTAATATTGTTCAAATATTTTATTAATGGCTCGCGGATCATATAACAGAGTGCCATCAGCGTCCCTCAGACCCGGAATTGCCTGCATAGCCCTTTTGGTTCTCAACCGGTTAGCAAGTAAAGTATCTGCTTTGTTGCCCTTTTCGTAAAATCGTTGTTGTAACCAGCGAAGTTTACGTTCGGTCTGCTGGGACTGTTTATTATGCAACTCACCCCTAACTTTTACTAAATTGTTTAAAATTGTTTGGTCCAAGGATTGTTTATGCTGTTGCTCCAAAAGCTGGATTATAGTTCCTCTAACTACCGACTTGTGGGCTTCCCACAACAGGGGTATGTTAATGTCCGTGGTATTATTTAATTCAAAGTACTCGTTAATTTTAGTTTTAACTGCTTCCTGAAACTGTGGGAATCGCAAAAGCGTCTCGTTCAATCTCCAGTTTGACCTGCCTACCGATGCATTCCCGATATCCAGGGTAATAGTGATCATTGAATGATCAGTCCAAACGGTGGGGATAATGGAAGCATTAGTGATTGTTTGAATAAGGGAGGCACAGGTGAACCACATGTCGATTCTGGAGTAGGCCTGGTGGGGATGAGAATAAAAGGTAAAGTCCCTCAATGTGGGGTGCAGCGCCCTCCATGTATCAAATAACCCAGATTCCAAAAGATGTCTATTCAGAGCCTTTGACCCTGTATGTGTAGGAGTTGTATGGTGTGTAGAGGATCTATCCATATTGTGTGACATAACAGTGTTAAAATCCCCGCCAAGCACCACTTGGCCCTTACCCACTGCATATAATTTTGCAAAAAACATGTGGAAAAAAAGAGGACTGACCAGAATTGGGAGCATATACATTTACAAGGGTTATTTCTGAAGGTCCCAGCCGACCAGCAAGGATGAGATACCGGCCCTCTGTATCACCTATCGAATTTACAATCTCAAGTGGAGTATTACGACTAATCAAAATGGCCGTACCATTGCGCTTGGAGCTAGCATTGGCGTAAAACACATTAGGATAGAACTTAGTAGACAACGAGGGATGGCCGACCTCTTTCAGGTGAGTCTCCTTTATGAAAACCACGTCAGCCTTAGTTTTAGTGCGGCAAATAACATTGACCTCTTTTGAGGGGTATTCAACCCTTTGGCATTAACTGACAAGAATAACAGAGGCATAGAGACAATGGGAACGGACACGGCACTCCCGACAAAAGAGATGAGGTAGGCAAGTGGGTGAGTGAAATAGGGAGATGTTAGGAGACATAAGGGAATAGAATTAAGGAAGAAGAGAGAAAAGAGCGGTAGCTAACTACACCCGCAATTGGGTGGGGATCTACTTTGTTGTGAGTCCGCCCACCTAAAGTCTGGGGGACTCGGTTGTGGGGGTTCTGGCTTTAAACTTTGCAGCTGTGCTCCAATTCAGCACACTAATATGAATTTATATTACGCCCCTGTTTAGGGGGGGAGGTGGCCGGTCAGGGAACCAGCGGGCAGAGGGAGAGGGCCACCTAAATGAGTGAATCCCCCTGAGGAACCAGTGATAAAAGAGAAAACAGTATAACAGTGTGAATAGACAATAAAATTACGTACCGCAGGAAACCATTGCACTAATATATAACAGTGTACAATAATAAGGCAATATTGAAACAGTATAACAATAAACAAAAACTGTATAACTCACAGTTCTATAGGTGCAATAATTAGGAAGCGTCTCTGAGAACTATCAAACTATAACTGCATGACAAGGAAACAATAGTCTCACCGCCGAGGCAGTCTCAGGTGCCTTGTGGAGCAAGTCCCAATCTGTTGAGTAGGCGTCGACCTTCCTCCGGTGTTTTAATCGCTTGAGTCCGACCATTTGCTTCCACCAATAGACGGAATGGGAATCCCCAGCGGTAGCGGAAACCATGATCTCGAAGTACTTGGGTCACTCCTTTAAGGTCTCGACGTTCAGCAATGGTGGAGGGGGCCAAGTCCTGAAATATCAGGAGTTTATCCCCTTCAAACATAATGTAATTTGAATTCCGAGTTGCTCTCACAATCTTCTCCTTGAGGCGGAAGGACAGGAATTTAAGAATAAGGGGGCTGATTCAGAGATGCGATTTTTACGCAACTTAGGTACGTATATTTAGGATCTTAGAAAATTTGCATAACTGCGCATGCGTAGTAATAGTGCAACGCCTTCTACGTAGAGGTTAGGAGTGTAAATTCGCTAAGAGCGTACCTTTGAATCGAACGCAAGCACTTAAGATCTTAAGTGCTGCGAAAGTTTAAGATCTGAAGGATTTGCATGAAAATGGGTGGGGGGAGGCAGGGAGATGAGGGAAAGTGGGCGCGGGCAGACTGCGTAAATTCGTCTAGCCCATATGTACGTGTGCGTATGACTGCGGTTACGTTGTAAAAAGTTAAGGTAGGGTTTGGAAAACGTATCTTGACAAAATACGTACGTTCAAGGGGTGTGCCGAGGGGAGTGTAATGAATTTACGCACACGAAAATACGCTACGCTAATAAACGTACGGCAAACGTGGTTCTGGATCTACCCCAATGTCCCTAGGGGGTTCTCCGTCCTTAGGCTTAGATCTCAGAGCTCGATGTGCTCGCTCCAGGGAAATATCTTTGGCCTCTGTTGAAGGGAGGATGGATTGGAAGAATCGAAAGTAGGATTCAATATCTTTTGGTTCCACCATTTCTGTGCCCTGATGGGTCAGTAATGGGCGTGTTCCCTGACAGGTCAGTAATGGGCGTGTTCCCTGACTCCCTATTTTCTAAGTCCTCAGTCTTTTCTCTTAGAAATTCAACCTCTCTGCTGAGGTAATCAAGATCATTATTCACGCTCTCTTGGAATTGTTGGTGTGAAGTAGCAGATTTTTCCAGATCTTGGGTACGGTTGGATAGGTCGGAAATATCTTTCTGCAAAGCCCCTTGTAATTACAAAGCCCCTTGTAATTACAAAGCCTTTTGTAATTCCGTTGCGAATGAAGTCTTAAGGTCTAGTATAAGGGCTTGTAGTGAACGAATGTCCGCTTTGGTAGATGGGGCCCCTTTGAGATCTGTTTCCTGGTCAGAAGATTCCACAATAGGGGAAGAGGGAGAAGCCTGGGCCTGATATTTGCCTTGCTTGGGTAAATGCTGGGTAATCTTCACATTTCCTGCCTTCCTATTCCTTGCGGGGGATTTTTGAGTGCTCATGTTGGTGAGAGGAGAGTTCTCAAAGGTACAGAGGCTAAAACACACCGTGGCATAAGTATGCGGTTGGTTCCCAGGGGGACTCAGGAACGTAGTTAGTGCATCAAGCTAACAGTGTTGTGTTATTGGAGAAGATGTGTCCTTGGAGGTCCAGGAACTAGTTTTAGTATCAAAAGAAATGCCCTATGTTGCGTCCGCTCCACACAGTGTAGATGGGCCCAGTTTAGGTATCCGGCTAAACAGCGGGTTGTGTCGATACTCTCTAGGCTCAGGGGGTATTGAAGTGGTAGGGGAATTATGCCTAGGGCTGTATTATTAATTCAAAGTTGGGAGAAGTGAACTGTGGCAGTGTTCCCACCTCCAGACAGAAGTATTATTAAAAACACTTCTAACTGAGGTCTTTTGGTGCCCTCCTGTGGTGGATGTTTATGTTGCAAGCAGCCAGAAAGCCTGTGTAAGAATGAGAGCTGGGTCGGATGTCTGAATGGCCACCAGAGCCAGTAAGCAAGAATATGGCTGCAGCTCTAGGGAGAAGGCTCTCAATGGGGAGGTTCTCCACTCTCCTCATTCAGTTGAGCACAGTGTGATAGAAATAATAGTGGAGCAGCACCAAAACGATACAGGAGTCTCCCACGCCTCTGCACTCCTGGCTGTGCGTCCCAACATAAAAAGGCTGTGTGGCCCAGGGGTAGAAAGCAAGGTACCTGTAGTGAGGCAGGTTGCAGCGTCTGGTCTTAAACAGCTGCAGGTTCCGTCCTTCTTGTGCCCCTCCAAGCAGTCCAGTAATTACTGAGCCGCGGTGCTGGGAGTCCAGGTGTGCTGAGCAGCCAAGAAGGGATCCGGCAATTAGTATGTGGAAGTCCTGAGGCTCAATACTAACCAAGATGGAAGGGAGCTCTATTACAATTAGGTTGCCCCGTGCAGCGGTGCGGCGTCTGTCGGGCAATGGCGTCGGCGGCGCGATGTTATGGCCGCGATCGCACAGCAGTGGAACCAGTGGCCTGAGTGCTGAGGCGTCCCGCCAGGGAAGCGGAGTGGAGATGAGGCTAGCGGCCTAAGAAGGCCTGAATTGTAGTAGGCCGCTTGCCCAGGCAACAAATTGGTCAATGACCCCCGCAGCTGGACTGTGCCACTGACGGACCTGTAGGTGAATGTGGGTATGGGATGAAATAAAAAGGGAAAAAAAATAAACTTTTAAACTGAGTGCCCGCCAGAGCTCAGTGCATGTGTGTCTGCTCTCGTCCCGCACCAGGCCTCGCCCCTTCAAAATGCTTTTTATTTACAGCTTTCTGGCACAGCGATGGAGTCTAATATGGCCCCATCCTATGCTAATTTATTTATGAGTAATTATGAAAACCGGTTTATTTTGAATGATCCTGATTATTCTAAATGTATTCTTTTTTTTGTCAGATTTATCGACGACCTTTTTCTTCTTTGGAATGGGTCTGCTTCAGAATTATGCACTTTTGTGGATAAACTGAACCAACAGACTTCATCGATCAGGTTTACGCTTAACTTTGACTGTACCAGTGTCTCTTTCCTTAATGTGATAATTACACAATCTGCTAAAAGGTTTGCTACATCTTTATTTAGAAAAGCCACCGATCGTAATACATTGTTATATGCAAAGAGTTTCCACCCTTACCCATTAAAAACGGGATTACCATATTCACAGATGGTACGTCTAGTGAGAATTTATCCCGATAGGACAGCCCGTATATCAGCTTTACATGAGATGGGTGACAGGTTTTTGGCCAGGGGTTATAATAAATTTGATGTGAACAAAGCGATTACACGCTGTCTTCAGCTTGACAGGGATCAATTGTTGAAACATAAGACATCTAGAACTTTAGATCAGAGATTGGTCTTTAGTTCAACCTTTACCACTATGTCTACTGCCCTACGTTCAATTTTTCTTAAACATTGGCATGTATTGAATGCGGACACTAAATTAGAACCTTTTACCAGGGTGCCTCCTCTCATGAGTTTTAAAAGTTCCAACTTCAGGAACAGGCTAGTTTATACTGATTTAAAACCTCATCTTACTAAACATTGGATGTCCCGCCTTAAAGGCGTATTTAAGTGTAATAGCTGTACTAATTGCCGTTTTTTCCTTACAGGTGATAATTTTTTTTAACAAAAGCACCAATACCAAATAGCGGATTAATTATACTTTAATACCCCGTTCAGATTACCATGAAAAAGCCGGGGTTTTCATGAAATTGCCGGCTTTCATGAAAACCCCGGCTTTTTCTGGCAATGTGAACGGTGAAGCCGGGTCTCTTTAGCCGGGTCTTAGACCCGGCTAAAAAGAAGGGTTTTTGCCGGCTTTTTTAAAAGCCGGCTTCACCCGTTCACTCTGCGCTGAAAAGCCGGCTATTTAAATAGCTGCCGGCTTGTAAAAAAAAAAAAAAAGAGAGAAAAAAAAGCCGGTGTTTTCAGCGCATTCTGAACACACCAGGCTAAAATTTTAAAAATGTTGCCCACTGCCTAAAAAGCTGGCTTTTTAGGCAGTGGCAATCTGAACGCGGTATAAATTGTGAGAGCAGATTTGTCAGTTACGCTATTGTGTGCCCTTGCCCATTTACCTATATTGAGAAAACAACACGCATGTTAAAAGAAAGGATGGCGGCTCATAGACCTTTCATTAAAAAGGCAGCGACTTGTGTGGACAACAGAACCCCTCCAGTGGCACGCCATTTTGCACATTGTGGACACCAACTTAAAGATTTCAGATGTATGCCTCTCTGCCAAATACCACCTTTGCGTAGAGGTGGCGATCGTGAGAAAGTTATTACAGCTGGAGGTACGATTGATTTTTTCTTTTAAATCTTTGGCCGCTGGTGGATTAAATGAGGACTTTAATTTATCATGTTTTTTGTGATTACCTTTTGATAATATTGAGCCTGATTCAGAGATCTAGAACTAACGATAGTTCCGTGCGTATATTTAAGGTCGGATCGATTTTGCATCAACTGCGCATGCGTAGTAATAGTGCAATGCCATCTACGTTGAAGTTAAGGTCGGAAATGCCTTAAGGTCGGACTTGTGAATTGGGCGGAGACTAATGCGACCCTAAGTGCGGCGGAAATATACAGACCTAAGGATTTGCATAGAAATGGGCGGGGGGAGGCATTGAGATGAGGGAAAGTGGGCGCGCTTACAGAGTTAGGGCCCTAAATATACGCAACTAATACACATAAGGCCGGAAGTGAGTGCGGCCAGTTAGGGCAAGTCTATGGAGGTGGAAGTTTAGGTCCGGCCGGAGGTTGCGAGGGGAGTGACTGTTTATTCTGGTGGGTGTAACCTGTTCCGACCTGCCACTTAGATGCGTATATTTGCGGCCCGATCGCCAACGGATCTCTGAATCAGGCCCATTATGTGGTTGATTGGTTGTCTATGATAGTTCTCTTGGGTCTATGATATGTTCCTTGTTTGATCAATATTCATAGAGTAGAACTGTATCTGATATTTGGAATATTGATTGATTTATTAATTAATATTGATGATCTATTAACATGTACTGTACATTTGAACATGTATATGGTGCACTTGGTTGTTTTTTGGCGCAGGTGCTTTGTATGCATTTCATAGTTATTTTTTTTAAATGCCTAGCATTTATCATTGTATCATGTACATCTTTTTTATTTGTTATATTCACTCTGGGACTTTTGTGATTTTGCGCCGCTCTTTCCGTACACTGCCCTGATTTTTCGCCCTGTGACACTGCGGACTGATGGTTGCCTGGTGCTATCAGACACTGTGTTGTCAACAGGTTTGTTTACTTGTTGCCTAGCAGCGCTGGAGGGCTGGGCTGCGGCCGGCATGTAGTGTGTGAGGGACGGACTTCCGGGCAGTGACGAGTCGGTCGGCGCGAACTCCAAATGCTCTCAGGTGAGTAATTAGGGTTATTTATTCTGTGTCGGTATGCTGTTTGATTCACATTTCGTTTTGACTGCTGACAGAGCTTGCACACTTCATTAATTCTCCTCCTTGCCCTGATGACGGACTCTTTTCCGAAACGGCTGTTGGTAGTAAGTGCGAAATATGCCCATTGCTCTGATTGTTGCTTTTTGGATTTCTCATTGACTTTTCTCTTATTACAATGCATGCAACCTCAGTTTTTGATAACTCTATTGTGAAATGTTCATGATGTTCATCAGTTCAGTCTGTTTTTAATGTACTATTGCACTTTTTTGTGGGAGATGCTACGATTCTCCTTGGAATATATGAAATATATATATCAATAAAAGATTTGGATATTTTTTTTACATCTGGAGTGCTGGCTTGTATATTGTTATATACACTTTTGTGCCTGTATCTGCTTTTGTCCGTGCACCTATACATCTATATCCCTTTTGTGAGTGTGCCTGTCAGTTGTTCCCTATGGGGATCAACTATTTATATATATATATATATATATATATAT
>WWET01002298.1:39618-51235 GCA_011038615.1 Limnodynastes dumerilii
TGCCACTATGTGGCTAGGGATACACAGCCAATACAGGTAGGTATAAATATATACCACTATGTGGTTAGGATTTTACAGACAATACAGGTAGGTATATGCGTGCCACTATGTGGCTAGGGATTCTCAGCCAAAGCAGGTAGGTATAAAAATATATGCCACAGTGTGACCAGGATTTAACAGACAATACAGGTAGGAATATAACTATCCACAGACACCCCCACAACACAGGGCAATAGTGCAGAGACACAAGCCTAATAGGGGTGCAGAGAGCCAGGAACGAGCAGGAAACGGAGAGAGAATAAGCTACGCGCAGCTATCCCAGAACAGGACTGAATATCACTGGCATCCTCGTGGAGGAACGCCGGGGATTTAACAGAGGCGCTGCGCATGCGCCGGCCGACCTGTGGAACGCACGCTGCTGAAATCTTTGGTATTAGTTGAAGATGCAGGAATTTTAGATCTCACCACTCCAACATCAACCTGCACATGTGAAGTCTGAGAATCAGAAGGAGGGGCTGCAATAATGGTGGGACCAGTTTGTTTGGACAACTGCAGATTTGAATTGGTTGTCTCTTTGGCATTGTTTTTTGTATTATTAGGATAAATCTTAGGATTAGCTTAGTCCTATCTGTTTGTGTTATGTGCAGTCCTGCCATGATGTCTGACTCCCAAACCCTCCTCGCTACTCCAGGAACCGCCAAGGGGGGCTGCGACCTGCTGGTTGTCCTGCAACCCAGTCTATCCCCACCATCAAGGGATCTAGCGACAACCAGGCCCCAGTTAGACTCCGCGCCCTGGTGTGCGGTCAACCCGGGTAACGTAACACAGAGCATCAAGACTGCAAGGTATCTTACCTGAACTTTTGACATCCCACCAGCTGGGATTCATGTCCAGCAGACAGTCCGTCAGGGGAATATGAACGGTGGTAGCGGCGGTGATTCATGCCAACCAAAGCCTTAATGCTAGTAACATTTTAGTGAGCCTTGATACCAACAAGGCAATTGATACTGTACTCTGGCTGCACATATTTAGGGTTCTGTCTGAGAGAGGTTTCGGTGGGGAATTCATAACCTGGATTTGCTACTTTTATTCTGACCCTTACATCTTCTTGATGGTAAATTAGCTTAGGAGTTCCCCTGTTTTGATGAGGAGGGGTACTCATCAGGGTTGTCCTCTATCACCCCTCCTTTTCAACTTAGCTATAGATCCTCTCCTCCATTTGTTGAACCATTTACCCTCTTTTAAGGGCATTAAGATATGGTCAAAAGAGGTTAAGGTTACGGCCCTCACTGATGATGTATTGTTGTATGTCTCAAACCCCGAGACCTCTCTTACTCGCATTCTTGACCTGTGGCATAACTTTGGAACTATTTCAGGCTTCCAAGTTAATATGGAAAAGAATCCTGGAATGGGGAAAAAAAATTACTGCTACGCTAGGCTGACAAGAAATATTTGTGGATTCAACTCACTCCCCTCTCATCTGTATTCAGCTAACATCACAGAGACTATGAGCCTGATCCAGACCTACACTCGGGTGCATTTTTACAATGGGTGTAAGCGTAAAAATGTCCATTTGTACTTACTGCGCATGCGCAGGGCATATGTTACACTCATGTTACGGTCTGAGAAATTGAGCGCATGGGCCATGATCGTAACAGCTTTGTACGCTGGAGGGGGCATGCCTGCCATACAAAATCCGTAATTACGAACAGAGGTCGGGGTGAGGCATTTAAATCATACAGTATGGGCGTGTTAAGCGTCGTAACTACGCAATGAGCTTACGGACGCACGTGGTTATGCTCAGAAAAGTTAGGGTAGGTTTTGCTGAGCGTAAGAAGGAAAAAGTAAATACGACCAGTGGGGAGTGCCAAGCAGAGTGCATCGGAGTTACACCAACGTAAATACGCTACGCGCATAGGTGTTTTATGAGCGTAGGTCTGGATCAGGTCCTATGAAACAAACAGAATGAGAACTAAAGGGTTGGGAGGGTCTACCCCTTTCTTACACAGGCATAGGTAATCTTTTAAAAAGCACCTACTTTATCTACTGCAGGCATTGTGTAAGGATTCTCCGGGTTTACCTGTGGAGTACCGGAATGGTCCAGGAGAGGAGTATAGGGTACTCCGGGTTTACCCGTGAAGTACCGGAGTGATCCTAAGGGGGAGCCCCAATAGAGTGAGCGAACAAGCTTCCAGGTTCCGGATTCTTACCTTTCAGGTGGTCTTCACCAGAGCCCCTAGTGGTGGGGATGGGCTGGGCTGCCCCTGAAGGCGTGGTCGTCCCCCGTTGAACTTGGACTCGCTGGAAAGGAAGTAAGAGACACCCTACCGTGGACAAACAGAAACAGTGGTACAAATATAGTAGGAGCGAGCAGGATTGATCAGAAGAGACTGACCAGACAAAACAACACTAAACAAGGAACACGGCACTGAAGACTAAGTGGGTCACGAGACTGTACAAGACTAACTAGGGCTCACACTCACCAAACACACAGAAGTACCCAGGAGGGACACAAATACACTCAGACAGGAGAGAATTGGATAACTGGGTTGGTTAATACAAACAGGGGGGTAGTCCCAAGAGAAGAGGCACACAGTAGGTAAGTGGGAATGGTACTAGGCAGGAATGGAGGGCACACAACGGTCAGATCACTAGGTAAGCACAGGGCTAAATGCTAGGCACACAAGAGAGAGCAACTCACAGAGCTGTCAGACAGAACTATAACCAGCACCTATTACAAGGAGGAGCTGGTTTTTAAGGTAACGCTGGCCAATAGCAAGGGAGCAGAAGCGCCACTGAAGTAATAGGCTAGCGTCCTGGTTGCTAGGATATGCGCCAGACGCTAGCTGCCAGGAGACCAGAAAGTGCATCCCTGGTAACCAATGTACTGCAAGCTAGGAGGCAGAGAGGACGCGTGTCAGAGAAGCAGAGCGCCGGAAGGAGGGAGTATCATGCTGGGCAACAGAGACGGCTGAAGCAGCATAGGAATGAGGAGAAGGTAAGGGGAAAGCCTTACTGAGGCACACCATCCCGCAGCGCTTCCTAACACATTGCCAAACCTGTTAAGGAAAAAAGATGCCAACCAATTTAACCAAATGGATAGAAAAGAGTACTATAATATTTGCGCCATACTACATAAATATCAGTTTTATCCTGTTCAAAGATTTTATTCAGATAACATATTAGCTCAAGTGTCAGATGACAACACACAATGCTCATACAGAACTGCTTTAGTAGAGTTATGAATTTGTTGCACTGTGATCAAACAGGCACAAAAACAAAGAGTGAAACAATAGTGGTGGTGAGTGCCCTCAACCCAATATTGATATATAATACAACAATTGATACAGCAATATAGCTGGTGCAATGCACAATACAAGTCAGTGCAAAAAAATTTGCAATATTTACAAAGCGGGCAGAGAGCCTCAGTCCGTTAAGTATGCAGGGATTAAGTATGGGATATTGCACTGTTACTCCACCGAAATGATGTCCCAATAGAAATAACAAACGCAGTGTCTGCTCAACGTGCTTCCCAGAGTGGTACTCCCTTTTCCTAGTCTTGTGTCCTGGCAATGGGAAAAGTGGCAAATGTGTATCAAAGTCTCTTAGATACTGATAGTGTGATGTCTTTTAGAGTGAAACATGGACTGAGTGTATAAAACAGGAAGCAAGGCAGTCTATGAGTTACCTGCAGTGCTTTGCTTATCCACACTTGTGTCCGAATCCCAAAGTATCCGGTAGCTTGTGATCAGCTGTGTCCGGTGGCTAATGCTTTGTGGTGGCATGCACACCGCCGAGTTAACAAGTAGGATATGCGGCTTTTGATACGTCCTGTGTTACTTGCTTGTCAGTATCCTTTAAAGTGGAGATCTCCGGTTCCGCATTTCCACCTACGCGTTTCACCAATATGGCCTTGTCAGGGTGTGCAGTCTGTCCGGGATACTTTCTTTCAGGATGGTCTTTGCTAGGTTTAAAAATCTGCGCGTTCATTTGTGATAGGGTCCGGAAAAACAGCTAGTGGTTACCATGGTGATCCGTCAACAAGTTCATCATTCCTTTGTTGTTGTTTTTTATATTATTTCTTTTGAATCTTTTAATAAAGTTTTGTTACATTTGTCTCCATGGAAGTTGGATCGTGTTTCAATACTATTCAAATACTATACTTTGTTACGGGAGATTAATAACTATGATACTATGCAGTCAGGAATTGCTCAATGGAAAATAAAATTCAAAACAGTTAAAGGGAATTTTTTTCCATCAATAGTTTTTATTGAGGTTTTAATTATTTTCCAGGGGGGGGTACAGAAAAAAAGAAGGGGGGAGGGAGGGTTACAATATTTAAGCAGAGAAACATAAAAAAAAATGAACAGGACATGAAACAACTTCAAAGTTTAATAATTGCAAAGTGCAATCAGAAACTGTAGCATAGTAGAGGGATCTTAGGATCAGTAAACACATTAATTCAAGTTAACTATAACTATTCATTAAGGCTAAACGGCAAAGGATCTGTATCAAGGTGGGATGTAACTGAAGAGGCTACTTCCTCAGTTGATTCATATTCACGCCATGCAAACCATTTAATGATGGGAGAGGAGGTAGATGTAGAGTACGACATACCCTCCGTTTCCATCAAAAAACAATAATGTATTTTGGAAATAACTTTAGCTAATGAGGGAGGATCAGGAGATTTCCATTTCTTGGCAATTGTCGCCCTAGTGGCACTCAGGATGTGACCTAAGACATATCGAGAGTGGGGAGGTGCTGCTGTCAGGTAAAGATGTAGTAAGGCTAGTTTTGGAGAAGGGGTTAAGTCGAGGTGTAATACCTTGTTAGCTAATTCAAAAATAATATTCCAAAGTGGGCGAATGAAAGGGCAGTCCCAAAATATATGAGAAATGTTGCCTACGCAATTACATCCTCTCCAACAAAATTTTGATTCGGAGGGCCAGATCCGATGTAGCCTATCTGGAGTAAGGTACATCCTATTTAACAATTTAATATGCATTTCTATATAGTTATTACATTTAGACAATCTGTGAGTAGTTTTAATAATTTTCTCCCATTTATCTTACGAGACTAGTGTCGAGGTTCGACTCCCACGCCAGCTCAATTTTGGATTTAAGAGATTCCCAGAGTTGTATCAGTTGTTGGTACCAGAAGGAGACTGCTCTTTTACTCTCAATAGGTTTGAGTTTAGAGTAGAATACTTCAGGAGGTGGTTGGAAGGTACCCGGTGTCTTAGAGCAAGAAATAAAACAATGAATAAGTTGCATATATTTATAGAAATCTAAGGAGGGAAGATTATATTTGTTTTGGATGAGAGAGAATGATAAAAGGGCATTACTTATCATAATGTCAGACAGAACTAAAATACCTTTTTCTCGCCAGGTTTTTACCACCCAATAAGGTATTAGTTTGAAAATAGAAATAATAGAAAGATTATTTGGGGGGAGGATTAAATCCTCTTTTAAGGCAAGGGTAAGGGCCCGATCCCAAACGCTTAGGGAGTCTCTAGTAGATGTCAGCATCTGGGGGCCTAGAGGGCGTAAAGCATTGGGGGTCCAGATTATATCCTCCAGGGGATATTCAAAGTACATCGCTCTTTCTAGGTCAACCCAGGGTTTTGAGTGTGGACTGTGAGCCCAATCTTGTAGCTGAGCTAATGTGCTTGCCTCTTAGTACTTGGCTAGATTTAGCAAAGCTACACCTCCTAATTGTTTGGGTAGTATTATCTGAGAATGGGCCATTTTAGGTAGTTTATGTCTCCATATACAGGTAGACATAAGAGATTGGAATTTAGAAAGGTAGAATTGGGGCCATTGATAGGGGATAGTATGAAATAAGTACATAAGTTTTGGTAGGAGTATCATTTTATAAGCTGTTATCCTGCCTAGCCATGAAATTTCATAATTTACCCATGATTTTGTTAGAGAGGTTAAATGTAGAAAAAGAGGTAGGGCATTACATTCAAATATATCAGAGATGCGTGTGGGGATTTGTAAGCCTAGATACTTGATCTGTTTTGATTGCCAGTTGTAGTGGAAGTGGATTCAGGGTTGGTTGCAAACAGCAAGATGCCGTCCGCAAACACAATTTATGCGAATGTGTGCCGCATTTAATACCTGGGAAATTTGGTGATGAGTGGATTAGAGCAGTCTCAATAGCCAGGACAAAATTTAAGGGAGACATAGGGCCC
Organism: Limnodynastes dumerilii; assembly: GCA_011038615.1. Classification (NCBI taxonomy): domain Eukaryota; kingdom Metazoa; phylum Chordata; class Amphibia; order Anura; family Limnodynastidae; genus Limnodynastes; species Limnodynastes dumerilii. The sequence goes on from WWET01002298.1 coordinate 45,815, forward strand.
CCCTGTTGGGTGCTGTTAGAGATGGGGAAAGGAATAGAAAGGAAACCATTGCTAAAGACTCTGGCGTGTGGGTTATTGTACAATGCCATTATGGAGTGTAATATTTGATCTTTAAATCCATATCCTATTAAGGAATCTCACGTAAAAATGAAGCCTATCAGACTTTCTCTGCATCTAGGGCAGTGTTGGCTAACCTGTGACACTCCAGATGTTGTAAAACTACGAGTCCCAGCATGCCTTAACAGCAAAAGCATAGCAGATACCTGACAAAGCATGATGGGAATTGTAGTTTCACAACACCTGGAGTGTTACAGGTTAGCCATCACTGATCTAGGGGCTGATTCAGAGTTTGGGAGTAAGGGTAAAAAAGGTGCAAGTGTACAGCTTGGCTAAACCATTGTGCAAAGTAAGGGGTGTTAATTCATTTAAAATACAAAAAATTTGCATGCAGGGAAAATACTTTACTTTTGCACATAGAACTCAAATATTGATTGGCCTTATGTTTAATCTATAAAAGAGATCTGAGCTAAGAAACTTCACCTCTTAATTCTAATTCTGTTTTCACAATTTAAAATTGCCTTTCCTTGCAGTTCAGCATGGTATTTTCTCAGGTGCACATGAAAAAAGGTGTAAGTGCAGCTCTGAATCAGCCCCCTAGAGAGCAGTACCCATTGATCTTCCCTGCGAGAGAGTAATTCAATTAGATTGAGGATTCTGCGGGTGTTATCCGATGCCTGACGTTGTGGGACAAATCCAACCTGATCAAGATATATCAAGTGGAGCAGAAGTGGATTTATGAGATTAGAAAGAAGTTTAACATATATCTTCAAATCACAGTTTAGTAGAGCTATGGGATGATAGTTTTTACAGAAGGAGGGATCTTTCCCAGGTTTAGGTATTGTAATTATTCATGCTTCAAGCATCTCATGTGGGAAAGATTTGCCCTCTGATACGAACTAAACAGATTGAGAAGGAGGGGTGTAAGATCTTCTCGGAAGGATTAAAAAATACATTAATGAAGTCATCAGGGCCTGGGGCTTTAGAGTTAGGGAGGTTCCTAATGACCTAGTCTATTTCTTGGACCGTCCAAGGAGCACATAGAGCATCAATATCAATTTGTTTTAGTTGTGGGAGGCTAACAGAATCTAAGAGTTGGTTTATGGATACAAAGCTTGGCTGAAAAGTATTGACATCTCCGCTGAGGTTATATAATTGTGAATAATATTCAGCAAATTTATTTGCAATGTCAGCTGGGTTAATGGTCCAAGTTCCTCCAGAGAAGTCTATGTGTCTAATATGGTGTTGGGCCTGCATAGCTCTGAGTTTTCTTGCTAGGGGTTTCCCAGCTTTGTTAGCTGCTAGATAATAGCGTTGGCGGAGTTTAGTAAGAGCTATTTTCGTATGGAGCATAAGAAGTTTTTGAAGTTGTTTTTTAAAAGCTCAAGATTGGCTGAAAATGTCAGTTAAAGCTGGGGTGAGAACGGGGCGGGAATTATCAAGCTTTGGATCAAGGACAAGATTGAAATCCCCAAGAATAATTAGACCCCCTTTCCTATGTTTCTGTATAATTGTTACACTCTGCACGTTTACTTACCCTCCTTGGTCCCCTCATCCGTACAGTCCACCTGCCGCATGTCTCTCCCTACGGCTCCCGACATGTCCGTCACAGCTGGTAAACAGAGACACGCGGGAGCATCGCCGTAGCGTCAGCCAGGCACTCTCCCGTCTTCTCCCGTCCATAGGCTAACTGTGCGGTTAGGGACTTCCCCTTAGAGGTTTGTCGGCTGCTAGTCTATCAGAAGCTAGCAGCCTCTATATAACTCAGTTCTGCCCTCCAGCCAGCGCCGGTTATAGATTTTGTTTTCAGCTTCTGTGCCTGCTACTTTCTTTCTCTCCTGCCTTGTACATATTTTCCTGCGTTCTCGAGTGTCCCATCCTGATCCTGCCTTGTTCCCTTGCCTGCCTCCTCTCAGTGTCTCATTATCCTCTCTCCCACCTTGCTGTATTACACTACTGTTTGTTCCCTGCCTTCCCTGGTTGTTTGTGTCTGTTGGCCCTTCGGGGTCTCGCTGGTGTGAGTGTGCGTGTGGATTCCCTGGTTAGTCAGTTCGTCCTGTTTTTCTCGTTAACCCCTCCTTGTCCATGGTTTCTGTTTTACGTTCTCTGTGGTTTGTCTCGGGCCGGGCTTTTCCGGTCCGATCTATTTCCCGCTTACTCCCCATTCCAACTGCCCTACCACTTATTTCCACCTTTCCGTCTAACCTCCTCTCACAGGAATTACCCCTCTTGTCCCGCATCCTGACGGGTTCCTTACAGCTCAAGTCTATCCCCACCATCAGTGGGATCAGGGGGACCATCAGGTCCGGAAATCAGGCTCTGCGCCCAGGTGGAGTTGCCCGTCTGTTTCTCTCTCACAGCCAATTCGGTTCTCTGCCCAGGTAATCCCGGGGTACCGAAACAATAATTTCACATAGGTGACGTAAAAAGGGGATCTGTCTAGAATAAGGAGCATAAAGAAACTATCATTAATTTCTGTTCCTCGAGGCAACCAGTCAGAATTAAGTAGCGGCCATTTTTGTCCTCAAATTTAGATTCCAGGTCAAATTGAAGGCCAACTCTAAATAAAAGAGCTACACCGTTCCACTTAAAGGGGCGTTAGCATAAATCATAGAAGGTAGCGTGGATCTCTTAAGGTGGGAGGGTTATTGGATGAGAAATGTGTCTCTTGAACAGCAACAATGTCTGCTTTATATTTATAGAATGTAGAAAGGGCTAGTCTCTGCTTTTGGGGGAAGTTTAGACCTTTAACATTAAAGGATAAGAATTAAACCATTTAATATAAATAGAATAGCATCTCTAGGAGTCCATGTGCAAGTTTTCACTAAGTTTGATAGGCTTATAAATCTTACAAATAAAAGAAACATGTCCTGTAAAAGTGGAGATCCCGAGAGGGAAAGGGGGTTAGGAACAAAAGTGTAGGAAGGGATAACTGAAAGGGCCCAAAACATAGGTAGAAGGAAAGTAATGGAAAGTAATGCGGTAAAAATCAGAGTGAGGAGTCAGCAAGGCTAGTCCGCACCCATACAGCAACATACTTGAACAAAAGAGCAAATACCAATGTCATGGTAACTATTAATCAGGTAAACAGGTAAATGCAACTTTACATTTTTAAACACCTCCGCATGGTTCATAAAGCAGAGAAAAAAAGAACTTAAGCAATTCACACACTAAAACTATTAATAAACAATACCATAAATTTGCAAGATATTGAGGGTACTATATGTCAACATATACAAAAGGATATAGACAAGCCTGGTTAATCGAATAGTGGCCATTGGCCTGTTCAGCCCGTTTGAGTCCATTCTTTCTGGATAGAGGCCGCGGCTTGATTGGAGGAAGATGATGTCGGAGTCAATAGGTTCCACTCGGCCAGGAGTTTAATTCCCGCTTTCAACGATGAAATCACATATGTGGAGCCTTCATGTTGAATTAATAGCTTAAAGGGAAAGCCCCAGCGGTACAGAATATTGTTATCCCGAAGAACAGTTGTAATAGGGTGAAAAGACCTCCTCCTAGCAAGTGTCGCAGCTGAAAAGTCAGGGAATATCTGAAGGCCTTCCAGAATGCCAGAAAGCTTGATGCGTCTGGCCTTCTGTAGCACTTGCTCTTTAACATGAAAGTAGTAGAGACGAAGAAGGGTGTCTCTGGGAAAATCTCCTGCATTGGTGTGTGGTTTTGATAGATGGTGTGTTCTGTCTATAAGTAGGTCCGAGTCCTTAGCATCTGGGAGAATTATACGAAAAACATCAAGAGCAAACTGTGGGAGATCTTTGCTGAAGATTGATTTAGGGATGCCTCTTATTTTAAGATTGTTCTGTCTGGAACGATCCTCCAGATCCGCTATTTTATCTCTGAGCTGATGTACTTCAGGTTGAAGGGTGTCATGAGCATTGATAAGAGCATTATGAGAGGAAACCAATTCTTCCATTTTTGATTCGAGATGATCTATTCGTTCACTGATTTCAGTAATCTTGAGCATAATTTCTCTAACGGCAGACTTCATCTCAGAAGTAAAATCAGATTTAAAACGCTGTTAGAAGATAGTACATTGTTTTCCCTGTAAGCGGAGCTTCAAGGTCAATGTTAGGAACAAGGGGGCAGATCCAGAACAACGCTTCTGTGCGAATTTACGCCTGGCGGACACGTAAAATCACAATTTTGTATGTACTACGCATGCGCACGACAGATAATACGCTACGTAACATAACTGTGAGCATATGGGTCATTCACGTAGTTGCTGCATAAATTCGTACGTGTGGGCGTGCCGATTTTACGTGTGCCAAAAGTACGTCTAAAATACGCAATGTAGGTGAGGGTTTTCATTTAAAGTGTTCAGTATGGATATGCTTAGCTGCGTAAGTCCGTGTTGACCATCCGTACTCGTGACAGCGGTTACATGGCCAAAAGTTAAGGTAGGGTTTGGAAAGCGGAACTCGGTCAAAGTACGTACATTCAAGGGGTGTGCCAAGGGGAGTGTATAGAAGGCACGCACACGTAAATACGCTAAGCTAGTAAACGGATTGCAAGCGGAGTTCTGTATCTACCCCAAGTTCCTTGGAGGGAGAATGTATAGGGTTTTGCGCTGCGGTAGCATTTAATGCTGAAGTGGAAGGATCCCCCTCTGGGGCTGTTGCTTTATTGATAGTTTTAGGTGGTTGAACCACAGGGAACCAGACCACCGGAGGCAGGGATACCACCTTTGATCTCTTTGGTGGCATATTAGTGAATATGGGTCAATTTACTCAGATAGGATTTATTTTTTATTTACTTTTATTATTATTATTTTTTTTTATTATTTATTTTCATTTTTTCACCTTGTTTCTTCTTTCTTCCTCCCTTTCTGTTTATGCCAAGTTAGCACCTATTGTGTTTTGTTTAGAATAAAGCTGTACACTGTGAGTTCACATGATTTGGTGAACTTTCAAATGGTAGTGTCTTGCCCTTTGATGGAATAAAGCAGAGACGATAGAGCAAATGGGCTGGAAAAGGGTGGTAGCTTACATTATGTAAGTAAGATGTGCACAGTGCCAAAAGATGAAATTAGAGATGGTAAAGTCCCTTAGGTGGGTGCTGGAGGCTTTGTACAGTATGGAACCGGTAGAGGCTGATAGACAGGTGCCCCAGTTTACAAAATGGCTGCTCAGTGAAGAAGGGCACTTAAGATGGCGGGCAGTGAGTGGAGGAAAGAAGCGTTTCCAGGCTTGCAGAGCTGAAAAGTCTCCCAGCGCCTCCCTTAACTGGACACCCGGCCGCAGCAGCGGTGAGGAGCAGGTCAATGGGCCTGATCCAGACCTACACCCGTCGTCGCTAGGACGGCGGGCATAAGCGTAAGATCGGCTGAAAAGCCGATCTGCGCATGCG
>WWET01002298.1:55073-65515 GCA_011038615.1 Limnodynastes dumerilii
ACGCCCCCCCACCCTCATTTACTTACCTCCCCCCGCCCACCAGCAGTAACGAGAGCGTAGGGACGCTGGAGGACGTCCCCTCCAGCGTCCCTACGGCGCTACTATGGACGCCCGATCATAGATCGGGTGTTTTCATAGTAACGCCGGGCAACATCTGCCCGGCGCATGCGCATTAGAGCTACGACCGCCGTACTAGCGACGGCGGCCATAGCTTTGGATCAGGCCCAATAATAGTAATGGGGTAATGATTAAACAATAGCATGCTATGCAAAAAGGTAAAAAAAGGTAAAAAGAGGGAGAAAACCAATGGGTCTCCAGCATCTTTAAGCTTATTGATTATTCAGACAGCAAAAAGATGAATATATCAAAATTAAAGTAGCAATTATCCCCAGTTCCGCCGGCATGTGTGTGTGTGTGTGTAAAATGTGTGCACTCACACCCATAGTAATCCTATACACCTTACCAGAAAAATTTGGCTATGGCTAGTGTGAAATATTTCTGATAATTCTGTATTATTATCCACTGTATTTTTCTAAGAATTGACTTTATATCTTAAGATGTTCTGTTTTGGATGGCACATACCTGTTAATAAAAAAATATTATATTAAAAAAAATCTCAACCAGAACACCAAGTAACCCCAAATTCATGGCCATTTCAAACTGATGTATTGTCCCATTGGCCCATATATAGATTTGCATAACGGAGCCAAACTTGGTGCCCATGTCGGTTCCCTTAACCTGTAAGTAAAAATCTCCATTAAAATAATTATTAGTTAAAATAAATAAAATACCCTCTACAATCAAATCCTTAGGAGATTCACTGTAGTCACTTCCTAGAAGGCTTTGTTCATGTCTGATATTGTCATACAACGATGTAACTTCGCCAGTGACTAGAAAAAAAATAATCCTCCAATTGTATATCTTTAATCTCTAATAGAGGTTGCAGATGGCAGTCTATAAATTGAGATAAATTTGAGGTAATTAAATTTATGTATGTATATGTAATGATATAATGGGTCTACCGGGAAGGGGGTTTATGAAAAAACTTTTGTATACTTTGGGTAAAATATATATCACCGATATATATTGTGTTCCTTAATTTCAAGATATTCTCATTCTGTTCCACTAATTGTTCCTATTTTAGAAAATTTGTCTAAAAGAAATGTCAAATTCTTTTTCATATTTGCTGTGGGGTCTCCTCTCAGGGGTACATAAGTCTCAGTACCTTACAACTGTTTTAAAACGTCATCTTCGTAAACTTTCTTAATCATCACTACCACATCCCCTCTTTTATCCGCAGGTTTTAGGTCTTAAAGGATTTTTCTTTGACCCTGCGTTAAATTACATTTTCTCTTTTAATTTTTGTTTTTATCTTCATTCAGTCTTGAGATTTCCCTCTGCTTCGATTTTCCAAAAGCTTTCTATAAAACAACCCTACTGTGTTTTGGATAAAAAGTTTATTTATTCTTAAAAATCTGTTCTTTACATTTGTTAAGTTACCCTATTTCTTCAGTTTTTGACCCTTCCTTAAAAAATACTTTTTATAGAATTTCTTTAAGAACATCCAGAAAAAAAGTGAATGCAGCTTCAACATCTCCGAGGTACAACATCTTTTCTAACCATCAACTACTGCCTACCACCTTACCAACACTATGCCTCCCGTTTGCCCATTAAATTGCAGACAATGAACAACGCTCATTGGAACATGTTAAGAAGAGCAACATGCTAGAGACAATAATTACCCCATACAACCCCTCCTTTGATCCATGCAAAGCAATTCCCTATCTCTCATTACTAACAGAATTTACCCCTACTGGAATACTGGCATATTGGAATACAACTATCATTCATTAATTAAAGTAGAAGGTACATTTACTAGACGACCACCTCAAAGGCAGCGCTATATATCCACCTTTCCTATCCTATCCTGCTTTCTCCTACTACACCTCCAATTTGAATATTAGGTGTTGTTGGGGGCACTTATAAGCAGGATGCAGCTGCTGCCGCACAAACAATTCCTTTACACAACCACTTTGAGCACTACCACACAGAATTTGACATATTTGTACCAGACCTAGGACAACTGAAAATGTTAATGTATGTCAGAGTTAGAAAGAAGCGAAACAATTGAGACCTGTTAATAAATTTTAGGGGGTTGGGGAGAAAAAAAGAGATTAATATGTACAGTATAGTGGCAGCACCTGAAAATCAATTCTTTTTTGGGGTGAAGAGGAATACAGATAATTAATTAATAAATTTAGATAAAGTCTACCAGTGTCTGTGTGTGTCCTTAAAACTGCATTTGTAGAGGTTCCTAAAACTACATACAAGGGGGTTAATGAGTTATTTGTGAACTGACCTGTTGACCTAAAGAGTTATTTGTAAACTGGCCTAATGACGTGAAGATGTGCCAGTTGTCTACAGCCATTACAAAGAATTTGTTTTTACCATGTCTAAAGCTAAACTAGGAGCTCTGTGAACATCTCTTGTTTAAATAATAACTTGAAGGATTGTGACATTGCACGTAAAGATTGGATGTTTCCTCTTTGTAAAAACTACTTAAACAGTTTCAGATATACCATAAGGCAGCTGAGCATCTGAATTATTTGTTCACTCTGTACAGGTACAAGACAATAAAGGTATGCTATAAGGACTGACATTTTCTGCAATCATATTTCCATAATATTCTATGGAGGTCCCACCGAGATTTTTTCCATGATTGACTGTACCAAACAGAAGGAAAAACCAGACTCTTGAGTACATAGGAATGATAGCCACCTCATTTTTTATCTTGCCTTTTCTCTGTCTACTCATTAGTCTGAAATCTGTTTTTTGTGCACTCATTCATTGTAAGATCTTTCACACAAGTCCTTTTAATATACCTGTATTGATATAAGTTGTAACTCATAGTTTTCTGCAGATATATTGACCTCTGTTGTGTCATTCTTATATAAAATGGTGTATGAAAATGTTGTATGAATGCAAAAGAAATGTATTTATAAGTAATCACAAATGTGTAAGTGATTAGTTATTAGATTCTTTACAAAGGGTCTTGCTAGAGGGAAGTCCTCTAAGAGTGGTAGCATATGGATACCTTAAGTAAATAAGGTTACTTTAAGTTAATAGTGTTCACAAACTATAAGTGGTAGTAGTGTGTGAGTATACATAAGTATAAGAGATCATCTTCAAATGCAAACAACAAAGAAGCCAAGTCAGAATCTGCTTATTAGAAGAGCTGTGTCTTATAACTGGCTGAGGTCACTTGGGGCGCATAACACCTTAAATAAAGCTGTAGACTACACCAAAACTGCTAAATAGCTAAAAGAAGTTTTTATTTCAGACAATCATATTAAAATGTTCAACATGTCATACATAACTCTTTTTCAAATATATTCAGAGAAACAGAATCGTCTCAACAGCATGAAACCCATATAAAGCCATATTGCACAATTATAACAATGTTGCAAAAAGTATTGCTAAGTGTAAACAAATGAGGGAAAAGCTAAACTAAGCTAATAATGTAGGCAGGCAAACTATCCCTAGCACGAAATCACTAGCAGTCTCACGACCACTCTTTACCCTTCCGGGCAGTATACTAAACCCTCCCTCTCTAATCTACACAGATTAGGAACATAACCATTGTAATACTTAGCAAAAAACGGCAAAGCAAATGGGTATAGCAAAGCGGGTCCTCCGGTGCACAGGAGCAGGAACCGCACAGCTGACTTGACTGACACGTGTTTCGCCAATGTATGGCTTTTTCAAGGTAATTGTTGCAGCTGAAAGTGTGGGCTTTTATCGGACATTCCTCCTATCAGATATCAGGAAGCTTTTAACGTGGACAATCGTGCCAAACGCGCCGCACCTGATATAAGGAGAATGAAAAAGTGTACATAAACTAATTAAAAGACATGTATAACAAAGTTATTACCAAAACAGGAGATGCATTATCGCTGGAGAGGAGAAATTCAAAACTGGGTATATAACACTGAAATTTAAAGGAACAACACTGATTATATCGTGGAAAGCCTATAGTGATCACAGTATAACCTGTTACGGCTGATTAGTGTATAGGACATTCACATCTTGTCTTTCTTGCTAATATTAAGGAATTAATAGCTAATAGTCAAGATTATCATGAAATATGCCTGATAACATTACATTATATAGAGGCATCATCATATGTTGCTACATTTAAAGATTGCCACCTAGTGGTAATACAAGAGAAGAGCAGCATATAAAACTGACACAGCAAGACAGAAAAAATTGTCTTTTTAAAATTTAAAGGGGAACACACACTTATTTAAGAGAATGAGATAGTCTTACCATAATTCTTGGGATACTCAAAAACCACCATCATAATTAAGGAATAACAATGATATCATCTAAAGTCAATATGGAAGTCACCCACTGTATGAAAATATAAGTATTCCTCTTGTAAAATAATGTCACTCAATGCCAGAATTATAGATATATGCAGGTCATATTTAACCATATATGTATGGCCATCGTGCCTTTAATGAAAAAAACTGATATTTAATCGAATTTAAAAGATATTATAAGAATGAGGTGTAGGATACATTCTCGTTAAGGTCCTTTGGAGAGACACTATTTAATAAAAATATCCAACGTGCCTCTCTCTGCAACAATAGTTGATCATAGTTGCCACCACGTAAGGATGAAACGACTTTTTCCAAAATAAAGGCACGTAGATTGGAGGAATTGGAATTGTGCCCTTGATGAAAATGTTTGGCCACAGGCGTAAGTTGCTTACATTTGATTTGATCTGTTTTACTATTTTTAATGGACCTGACATGTTCAGCTAATCTGATTTTAAAAGAGCCTATGGTTTTACCCACATAATATAACTGGCAAGGACACGAGACAGTATATTACATTCTTAGTGTTGCAATTACAATAGAAATTAAGTTTGTGAGTTCGCTTAAAACGGTCTGAGATTTCTATATAATCACAGACACTGCACGTGCCGCAGGCATATGTTCCGTGATATTTGTCCACCAATTTATTTTTCTTAGTAAAACGACTATCAACCAGGTAATCACGTAGGTTTCTGCCTCTTCTCCAACACATTGGAATGAAACATTTTATATATGATTGTCTGAAATAAAAACTTCTTTTAGCTATTTAGCAGTTTTGGTGTAGTCTACAGCTTTATTTAAGGTGTTATGCACCCCAAGTGACCTTAGCCAGTTATAAGACACAGCTCTTCTAATAAGCAGATTCTGACTTGGCTTCTTTGTTGTTTGCATTTGATTTAGTTTTTTGGTCACATATTTGGGCAGCACCCTTACTTAGGATCTTGACTTTATGTCTAATTACAATACGTTCATATAAGTGCGGTCTTCCTCCTGTTTACTAAGAGATCATCTTGCCTGACGAGGCAGCTGGGGACCCCAGAAGTGGTCTAAGAGCACTTTAAAGACTAAAGCGTTAGCCTCACAATGGGATGAGGAGCATCCTCGGTAGGTAACGGTTGTAGCCTGCAGATACCTGGTGATAGAGCAGAAATTGTTATGTTTCAAAAGTATGGATGTGATGCAGTAGAATACTTGCAAAGATGGCATGACAGTTGTTGTGACTTTCCACTGACAGGATCCTTAGATAAATAAGTTTTGATGCAGTTAAATGTAAAATGTAAAAGAATAATGAACGTAAAAAAGTTTGTATATCTGGTTCACAGAATAAGTAAATAAGGAAGTGACAATGGGGCGGATCCACAATGCGTATATATGGTCTTAAAGACCGCATGTATACAATCTACGCAACAAAACGATACGTAGATAATGTAAAATAGTTACTACGCATGCGTAGCAGCTATCCTCGGCATCTGACGGACGTATTTCGGCCGACGTACATTGTTGTGGATCCAGTCCAATGACGTTACAGATTGTTGGTCCGGTCCAGAACTCAGACTATAAGACTGACACAGACTTAGAAACTATTTTACCTGAAACTAAAAGAAAAAATGTAATTATGTCAAACTAGGATGACCTATATAGGTCATTGCTTGACTCATGGCCAGCGACATCTTTCTCCCAAAAGAGTGGCTGCCATTCAAGTTATGCAATTACCTAAAAATAAAAGACAAGCAAGAGGATTTATGGGAATGGCCAGTTTCTGGAGACATTGGGTTCCTAACTTTTCTCAATTATCTGGTCCTCTTTATGACCTAATAAAGGGGACAGTACCAGAACCAATAGTACACATTGCTGACAGTAAAGGGTCTTTTCTTGATCTTAAAGATGCATTACTCTCAGCTCCAGCTTTAGGAATCCCAAATTATGATTTACCATTTTCCTTGTTTTGTCATGAACACCTGGGACACCTGTTGCCTATTATAGCACTCAGTTAGACCCGGTTGCTAGAGGGCTACCAGTTTGTCTATGACAAGACATGTTATGACAGCTAGGCTTACAAAAATGGGAACTTGCCCTTTTGCTGCCCGCACATATTGAGTTAGTCCGCTGTAAAACACTCAGTCCTGCCTCTTTGAAGCCAGTTTCTGATAATGAAACTGAGGAGTTTCAAAGAGAGGAGTGGATGATACAAAACCATGATTGTCTTGCCAAGATTTGACTTAAGTAAAGTACCCCTTCAAAATCCTGATTTTACCTTCTTTGTGGATGTCAGCTGCCATAAACAAACTGAAGCAGGTAATATACAGTCAGGATATGCGGTTGTAGACCTATATAAAATAGTGTTTTCTGAAGCTCTACCTCCTCTGCATTTAGCACAGTTTGGCAGAATGAAAAAGTGTAAACATCTATACAAACGCCAGATATGCATTTGGTGTGGTACATGATTTTGGTGAAATATGGAAAGAGATTTCCTCACAGCAACAGGTTCACCAATATCTCATGCAGAAGCTGTAAATGATTTACTAAATACAATACAATTACCATTACAAATATCTGTAATTAAATGTCAAGCACTTATGACAGGACATGATAAAAATAACAAAAGGGAAACATAGAGCAGATCTAGCAGCTAAAGCTGCTGCCTAAAAGAAATCTATCACATTACCATTAATGAATGTAACCTTATCTGATGAAGGGTCATTAACTGAAATGCAAAAAGTTTGTTCTTTACAGGAAAAGACCAGGTAGGGAGATGATGATTGTAAGCAGGATGAAAAAAGCATGTGGTGCATCTTTGAAGGTAAGCCTGTTGCCCCGAAATTACTCTTACCAGCTTTGTCACAGACGTCTCATGGACTCACCCATACAGGTAAAATGGCCATGATAAGTCTCATAAAGACTGGTATGCAACAGGATTTACCTCAGTTGTGTCTAAGTACTGTGCTTCATGTATTACCTGTCTTAAGAGTAATGCAGGAAGACCAGAACATACCATACCTTCTCATCTCCCCCAAACAGAAGGTCCTTTTCAAATATTACAGATTGACTTTATCCAACTTCCAAAGGTTAGGATGTTACAATATGTTTTGGTGTGTGTAGACTTATTTTCAGGATGGGTTGAAGGATATGCTGTTGCTAGTGCAACTACATCAATAACTGCAAAGAAAATTGTCCAGGAATTTGTAGATTTGGTATACCACAGATTGTGTCATCAGATCAGAGAACACATTTCACAGGAAAGGTTTTTCAGAAAATGTGTGAACTTTTAGAAATAAAACACCAACTACATACCCCCTACCATCCACAGTCTAGTGGAAAAGTGGAAAGATATAATGGCACCATTAAACATAAACTGTCCAAGATTTGTAAACAAACTGGACTTTTGTGGCTAGAAGCTTTGCCGTTGGTTCTGCATTCAATAAGAACTACACCTAGAGGAGAATTAAATAATTCCTCCTATGAAATACTTTTCGACAGATTGCCCAGAACTCTTGTGTCCCCCCACTCCATAAATAAAGTAAACACAATGGGCCGGATCCAGAACTACGTCCGTCTTCCATAGACGGCTATAATTCAATAAACAATAGCTACTGAGCATGTGTTGTACGTAATCTGCGTATCGTTTTGATACGTAGATTGCATATATGCAGTCTAAAAGACCAATGACTTAACTGTGAATTATTTGATTTCAATCAGTAACCAATTGTCTGTGACAGGCACACAATCTATTCCAGAAAAAGGAGCCTGTCATTCTCTTAAAGCCGGAGATGAGGTGATGATAAGAAGTTTTCTGAGGTCGGCAGCACTAACAGATCAGTGGGAAGGACCCTACCAAGTGCTATTAACAACCCCTACAGCTGTAAAGGTAAAAGAAAAATCTACCTGGATTCATGCATCCCATTGTACAAAGGTTAATGTTACGCATGAAATCCAGCCAGACCTTCACGACTTGGTAATTGTACAGGCATACCAACTAGGTATCTAGGGGCACAGTCTCCTATCCCTGCATCGAGCAAGGGCTCACAGGAATTGATTGTGAAGATTTAAAGAAACCAATAGAATGGTACATTATGTATACAGGACTACTGGGAAAAAGACCACATAAAGGACTATGGGGACTCATCATAAGTTGTGCCTTAATACTAACCATATTTTTCCTATTTCTTGAATTTGTGGTATACCCTGTAAAAATTCCTACTGTAAAATCTAATATTACCAAACGAGAAGTTAGGGTAATTAATTATCTTTATTCATAACATAATCTAAATTATGTGCACCTATAATTCAATTTTTATTATAGATTTGTGCGGAGAGAGAGAGAGAGAGGAATGAAGAGGAATACAGATAATTAATGAATGAATTTGGATAAAGTCTACCACTGTCTGTGTGTGCCCTTGAAACTGCATTTGTAAAGGTTCCTAAAACTACATACAAGAGGTTAATGAGTTTTTTGTGAACTGACCTATTGACCTAAAGAATTATTTGTAAACTGGCCTAATGACCTGAAAATGTACCAGTTGTCTACAGCCATTACAAAGAAATTGTTTTTACTGTGTCTAAAGCTAAACTAGGAGCTCCTTGAACATCTCTTGTTTCAGTAATAACTTGAAGGCTTGTGACCTTGCACGCAAAGATTGAATGTTCCCTCTTTGTAAAACTACTTAAACAGTTTCAGATATACCATAAGGCAGTTGAGCATCTGAATTGTTTATTCGCTATGTACAAGTACAGGACAATAAAGGTATGCTATAAGGACTGATGTTGTCTGCAATCATATTTCCATAACAGGGGAAAGTCATTAAGGATGGTCTTGGTTGTTCTTCAGAGTTGTGGGAATAAATAATTTGAATTCAGCTGCATTAATTCAGAATAGTATTAGAAGAATAGCAGTAGAACAAAGTGTCCTGGAAGTGTTCATAGTCCATCTAAGGATAAGAAGTCAATTCATCCATCTCGAAGTAAAAAGTAATTTTTATTAGCCACTACCGGAGGTAGGTGGGTGAGATTTCCAATGTAATGGAATAAGGGCTTTTGCTCCATTATTAAGGTGTCTGAGGAGAGAGGGTTTGTATTGGGAAATTGATCAATCGTGCAGGTGGAATAGCCCAAAAAAATTGGCCCAGTAGAGACTACTTCCCTGGTGATTTCGGAAGAATAAGAACAGATAGATTCCAGATATGGTTTCATTCGGAGGTAGTCCCACCAGATATGAGAAGATTTACTAGACTCCTGAGTACAATGCCAGAAAGGGTCGGACTGGGGCATGAAGGGCCCACCAGGGAATACTGTGATGGGGGCCCACCACATAGTCAATTGGTGTGGTCAAAAAGTCATTGCCGGAGGATGCTTGTATCAATAAAACTTGCTAATAAACTGTTTCAACTGTGTGAAAAGCGTTAAACTATTAATTTTCAGTTACAGTGACCCATATAATTACAGTGAGTATCCTACTGAACACAAGGCAGAGAACATACTACTGATCACCATACAATAAGGACAACTTAAGATAATAGCAACTTCATGCTAGTTACCGCCATACAATACAGACTATATCCTAGCTATTGCCATACCATACACACTGCACTCTAGTATCACCATACATTACACATTGAATCCTAGTTATCACCATATAATACACATTGCATCCTAGTTATCACCATATAATACACATTTCATCCTAGTTATCGCCATACAATACACATAGCATCCTAGTTATCACCATATAATACACATTACATTCTAGTTATTGCCATATAATATAATTTGGATTTTAGTGACTGCCATACAATAATAGTTTTGTCATTAGCAGTGTGGTCTACATATAAACGTTGTTTGTTAAGTATAACGGCACTGTACCATTAAAAAACTTTACTGGGCTACATCCAATTAAAGCAAATTTATGAACGTAAAACTATATGAGGCATTAACTAATAAAGTATAAAAATCTACACATACCTCCTCCTGTTTGTTTCTCTACAGCCATCCAATATTCTTCTCCATGTG
Organism: Limnodynastes dumerilii; assembly: GCA_011038615.1. Classification (NCBI taxonomy): domain Eukaryota; kingdom Metazoa; phylum Chordata; class Amphibia; order Anura; family Limnodynastidae; genus Limnodynastes; species Limnodynastes dumerilii. The sequence continues at coordinate 65,456 of WWET01002298.1, forward strand.
TGTGTTTCTACAGTAGTCTAATCTCCCCTCCATGAGTCTCTCTAAAGCCATCCAATCTCC
>WWET01002298.1:95299-107864 GCA_011038615.1 Limnodynastes dumerilii
CTGTTGTCTATTCCATTTGCACAACAGCATGTGAAATTGATTGTCAATCAGTGTTGCTTCTTAAGTGGACAGTTTGATTACACAGAAGTGTGATTGACTTGGAGTTACATTGTGTTGTTTAAGTGTTCCCTTTATTTTTTTAAGCAGTTTATATTTACCTCTCTAGGAAACAAGTATCCGCCTTTATTCTCCTCAGCAAGGTGGTAAAGATCAGAATTGGCCAACACTAGGGCGTCATATGTACGTCCAGGCCAGCCAATGAAGACATTTGTGAAGCTGAAAAGAAATAAAATATATTTAGAAAATATTTACAATACACATCATCATTCACAGTCCCATTTAAATGTGAAAGGGTGCTTACCAATAGTTGTGGTCCACTACAACCTGAAGGATGATGGAATGCCAGCCTTTCCGAGTGTGGTAAACGGCGGGGTTGTCTGCTGGGGCTAAGATGGGGATGTGGGTCCTGTCAATGGCTCCTGCCCACTGTGGATATCCACACCGAATGAAGCCAGCAATCGTGTCATCCAAATGCTGTCCTTCTGGCAAGCTAATGAAGCAATGCCTCAGAGACTTCGGGCCATTTTACGGATTGCATATACGTCCGGTGTTAACCGAAATTGTATACTGCGCATGCATAGTAATTTTTTTACGTAATCTACGTATCTTTAAGACTGCATATACGCAATCTACGTACCAAAAAGATATGTAGATTCCGTAAAAAATTAATACACATGCGCAGTATACAATTTTTGGTAAACACCGGACGTATATGCAATAAGTCCGGTGGTCTGAATACGGCCCTTAGAAATCCACACTCCAAACATGCAGGAGATGGTGCGGTATTCACCAGGGGTTGCATACCACCACACCACAACAGATAGTCTCCTCCTTGCTGCAATGGGTGTTCTGAAATTGGTCTTCTGTATTGTAAGCACAGGGGTCACAAGGTCCAGCCATATTGAAATGTTGCAAGTGACATGCGAAAGCGTGCCATTCACTGGTCATCCGCAAGAGCTTCCACAGTTGCCAATAATGCTAGTCCGTGACATTGGTTTCTGGCCCACAATCTCTCCTGTGAGGGTGTTCAATCGCAGAATAGAGGTAAGGCTGGACGTGATATAGGCTCTTCTCCTGCGCAAATGTTGGCATCCAGTTGTCTCCATCTCTGCCATAAATTGCACCCTTCTTAAATTCAAATTACACTGTAAAATCTCACACAGTGTCAGCAGATGCATGAGGCTCTGATTTGCTGTACGAAACAGCAACATATATCACAAAAATATGAGCTCTGGGCTCCACACAAGTGAGTTGTCAGCCATCATGAAAAGCAATGCAGTGAAAATGGCTAGCCACTGACACCATCATTGTGAGCGGAAAGTTAGCTCCACTATAAATGATTGACAATTGATTTCCGGGGCAGGCACTGGAAAAAACTAGTGCCGTGTAAAGGGTCCAACACAGGAAATTCCTGTGTCAGAGCTGGATTTAGTAGGGGTTTTTTGATTTCACCAGCAAATCACCCGGCAATAACCCCGGTTGGAAAACCCAGGTTATTGCCAGGGTGGCAATCTGAAATGGTATAAGTAATGTTAGGATCAGTCTTAAAGCACCAAGACTGGTTAGGATCTTTGGGAAAGGAAAGTGCTTGTGACTGGTTTTAAATATTTCTGTGTACCCTATGACTCTTAGACCTTCACAGAGCTATAATATTTATTTGCTGCTATTTTAAATTTAGGCTGCCAGGGCATACTGCTACTCAGGTACCATAAATGTCTTCTACAGAGAAAAAAATTATATTTCACACTTATTAAAAAGGAAAAGTCATTAAGTATTAAAATACTAACTGTAAACAATTTAATCATATGGCAACATGCAAAATCAACAACCGTTATTTGTAAAAGTGATTCTTACCATAAAAGCTTGGCTTAATCTGTACTCCATAGTTAGTACCTCTTGAAGTGTTAAAGAAGAACCCAACTTTAGTTGTTTTAAAGTAATTTTCAAAGAAGTTGGAGACATCTTAGAAAGTATCTATTGTAACGAAAAAGATAAACAACATAAATACATCGCTTTTCAAAACTAAAGAGGTTTTAATTATTTTAAATGAATAATCACATTAAATAAAACATTTATTCAAAATATGGCTCACAAAAGTGTAAACATTTCTAGTGATTTAGCTTCCATTCTAAGTTCTATGTTATCCAGCCGCATATGATTAATTTACAGCATATAAATTTGGTTATAAATACCAAACTGATGATCTTGCAGGTTATTATTCTGTGTACTGTGGCTAACCAGATTCCTAGTACTATACAAAAAAAATAAAGAAACAAACCCCAAACAGGACAATGTGCCCATATTATTTAATAAAAAAAAAGAAAAGAAAACAATGCTGCACCCTGAAAAATCAATTACTCACTAAATATCATGAACCAGACAAGTTTATCAATAGAATAGTATCTAATTTATTAAACACATGTAAACACAGTAATATGAATACTACTGACTGGTACTTAATAATATTCACAAATTGGGGCTAACCCAGAGTTGCACTTATACCTTGTTTTAGGTGCAAGTGAAGACCTGAGCAATACCATGTTGAACTGCAAGGGGAGGCCAATTTAAACTGTGAGAGCAGAAATAGAATTGAGAGGTAAAGATGCAACTAAATTGAAGTTTCCTCCAACTTTAAGTTGTGATCCACATAGGGGATACAATTTAGCAATTAACCGTTCAAACAAAAAAAATAATAAATATTAAAACTAATAATGTGATCCCGTCACAGAGATTTCAGAGATAGTATACCTCCCCTCAGTATCAGTCTCAATAGAATTAACTTCCATCTGCAATTGCTTCTTAGCCAAAAAGACTATTCCCCTGGCATGAGTTATAAGAGGCAAAAGTGATAACCTTATAACCCATAATGTTTAACTTTTGAATCTCAGTTTCAGATAAGTGGGTTCTTGCAAAATAGCTATATCAATTTTTAGGTTTTTGTTAAATATGGACCAGATTCAGATTTAAGCTTTTCCGTGCGTTCGTAATAGATCTGTACGTTAATACAAAATAAGTATGTTTTGCAAAAGTAATGAATTTTGGAACACTTCCATGTTGTGAAAGCAACCTTATCGTTAGCGTGACAGAAGTGAAACATTCACAAATTCAACTGCACTTCTACTACATTACCACGCCTATTTTTTGCTATTTGCATTCAGACTGACGCCTACTTATTAATAATCTGTCCGACCTTTTATGTTCGCACGCATATTTTGTCGTACGGAATTTACTTACGCATCATTCCAATTACACTTCATAACTCCATGGTCTGCACATGCACACTAAATAGAAACCACCCCACTTACGCATTTTGCATGCGTTAATTACCAGACGTTCTTAATTCTGAATACGGTCCTATGTTATTTTTTTTTCTTTTTGCAGGAGAGTAAATCACCCCTACATTCCATGAACACTATTTAAGTTCTGATATCATTGTTAATATGGATTAAAGATAACACTAGAAAGCTGATAATTAAACATAGGGGGATTTGTTTAACCCTGAATGTATCAACCAGCAATTTGCGAATCCAAAAATACATTATCCCACAAGCAAACTGTCTTTAATAGATAGCAGAGAAAAATGTATGTGGCAACAATAAAAAATAGGGGGAATACCCTTAAAGTTAAAGGGGAACATGTAAAAAAAAAGGGGGGGGTGAAAAAAGGTAGAATTATACCTGATAATTGATTTTCCTTGAATCTCGATGGCAGCATAGCACCCTGGGTATTCTCCACGGAGCGGGAGCCAATCCAGGAAAAGAAAAAGACACCCCTGACACATAAATAGACTCCACCTCCTGTGCCCTGTGTCTTCTTACTCCATAAAGCTATGAGAGGAAACTAGCTATGCTGCCATCGAGATTCAAGGAAAATCAATTATCAGGTATAATTGTACCTTTTCCTTATCATCAATGGCAGCATAGTACCCTGGGTCATGCCCAAGCTACAATATAGTGGGAAGGACAACAATAAAACGCACAAACACACTAAGTGCAGAAAACCCGCAACCCAAACATGACATGCATTAAAAGGCTGCACTAAGGACCTTCCTGCCAAATCTAGTTTCCTTAGAGGCTAGAAGATTGAGCTTGTAGTATTTAGGAAAAGTACTAGAGGAAGCCCAAGTGGCTGCTTTGCAGAGGTCTTGGATAGAGGCAGACTCCCTGCTTGCCCAAGATGTTGCTACGGCCCTAGTAGAATGAGCTTTGAGTCCTAAGGGGATATTCAACCCCTTAGAAAGATAAGCCTGCTGGATGCAGGATTTGATCCATCTTGCAATGGTGGACTTAGAGGCTGGACCACCCTTATTCTTGGCTTCCGGAATAACACACATTTGTTTGGATTTTCTCAGCTTGCTGGTATGCACAAGATAGATTTTTAGCCCAGACGACAGTCCCACATTTGGGAGAGAGAGTCCACTCCGCACGCTTCTGGGTCTCGAAACCTGGAATAGAATCTTGTTACCTTCCTGTTCTTGGAAGTCGCCATCAAGTCTATGTCTGGCATTCCCCACTTGTCTGTCAGATCTTGAAATATGACTGGATTCAGTTCCCATTCTCTTGGCTGGATTGTTCTTCGGCTGAGGGAATCCGCTATCACGTTTATTTTGCCTGCTATGAAGACTGCAAAGATGTCTGTCAGTTCTTGCTCTGAGCAGCTTAGAAGAATGGCTGCTTGGTTCATGAGAGCTTGACTTCTTGTTCCGCCTTGATGATTTATGTAGGCGACTACAGCTTTGTTGTCGGAATGTATGACTATGGAACGATGCTTTAGAATTTGATGAAAGTGATAGCAGGCCTCTATCACTGCTCTCATTTCTCTTACGTTGGAGTGTGCCTTGCTGAGTTGTGCATTCCAGCTTCCCTGAGCTATAAGCGTGCCGCAAGTCGCTCCCCATCCTAGTGCGCTGGCGTCCGTTGTTACTACAATGGAGTCCTGAGGCCTGAAAGGATGGTTCTGATGGATTCCACGTTGAAATGGTGGACACTGGTAACTGAGGGTTGCATGCAGCTTTACTTTGATATTTCTGCTACACGCTTGTTATATGCTTAATACTAAGTTTCATCTGGTACAAGTCTGTCTAACTGTTTTTAAACTATGTCAACAATTAAAAAGTTTACCCGCAACTACGAGGCACCCCCTCGCTTTTTGTTCTATCCACAGCTTTACTTATCCGGACCCAGGACCCGGTGATTAGAGGGGAAGACGTGGCATTGCTTTGCCTACTGCTTGAAGACATCATCTGCAGTATATGTTACGGACATTCGTGGGTCTGAGTGAGCGCACCTAATCTGTATAGTACATGTTTTTCTTTGTTTATAGGTAGCTGCCCTCTTGTTTATAGCAATCGTTGGACTTTTCTCATGATTGGAATTGATTGCTCTGAAACCCCACTATTTGAATATGTTATTTAGAGACTCTAATTTAGCGGACATACAGGCCATATTTAGATCTAATAACGGCAGGACACTTACGCACGCANNNACACTTACGCACGCAAGATGCGTAAGTGTCCTGCCTTCACTGGAGGGCGCATGCGCCCTCCAGATGTTACGCTAGGGTTACTATAGTAACCCTAGCGTAGCAGAAATCGGATGGAACTTGGTTCTGTCCGAGCCCACTTCCAAGGAAATGGGCTGTGCTTCCCTTCTGCCCACTAAAGCGGGCGGAGGGAAGCATGGTAAGTGTACAGTGTGGGAGGGGGCTCCCACACTGTAGCGGATCAGCGGTCGTACGTACCGCTGATCCGCATGCTGCAGTTAAGGTAGGCTTATGAGAGCGTAAGCTGCCATAAAGCCCGCACGACAGAGGGGAGTGACAGGGGGTGTGAACTCCCCTCTGTCTCGCGTCATTTCAGACCCCCTGCACGCACGGAAAGCAAGTGGGGGTCTGAATCCGATCCACGGTCTGCCCACTATAGAGAATTTTTTAATGAGGCAGACTCGCCTCCACATCTATGTGTACCTGTACGTACTGAGGCTCCACAGGATGATATACGCCTTCTGGAGAAAACACTCATTCAAGAATGTAAACTCTATTGGGAGATACATTCTTTAGAGTGTTATGTTTCTAATGCCAGAATACCTCGAGGGTTAAGAATGAAGAAATTTCCAGCATGCAGCTATAGTAGCGCAGATTTCTTAACATCATGGTATATAGTGATTGACGATTGTTCGATCACATTGATGAAAATGATAATTGATGAAAAAAAAGATCCAATTACAGAATGTAGAGCGTGACCTCACTATATTTGGGAATAAACTTGAGCCCAGAAATACTGAGGAAAATTTTATTAATATTAGAAAAAACATTGAATCAAAAGTTGCAAAAATAGAGCAAAATATTTTAAATACTAAAGCGGATAAGTTCCGCAGGGATAAAAATTATTATAACATGGGACAGGTTAGAGAATGGTGAAGTAAAAATAAAAAGACTAATTCCACCACCCAGCCTGTTAAAACATATCAGAAAACTTCGAATAATAAAAATTCGAATAGTAGAACAAATAGGAATTGGACAAAAGTACCAACAAAAAAATCAATCAAAAAGTAATTTAACATTGAGTAATCAAAACCAATCATGGAATAAAAATAATAGGAATAATAAGAATAATACATTTCCTAACCATCAGAAAAAGAATTCCAATGATAAAACAATTAGTCTAAATTGTCCATATCATGCTAGTAGTATAGGGAATCTCCCATTAGTTAATAGATTTGAAACACTCTCTACGATGAGTGATTCTAGGGAAAATTCCCAAGATATGGAACCCAATAAGCCCAGCACTTCAGTGGCGACTAGACCAAAACAAGGTTCTAAGCACATACCATGCCATTTTTAGCCAAATCCCAGGCAGAGAGTCTATCTCCAGTACCCCTGGGCAAACCACAAATAAAAAGAATATTAGACACAGAAGAGGCCGAAGAGCTTGTAAGCGCCTCAAAAAAGAGACACTTGACCTAAACAAAGGGATATTTCATCTTTCAAGCATTCCATTGAGTGTATATGAATTACAATTTTTACAACGTGGACTTACGTTCGCCCCAAGTTGTCCTCCCAATTATTTCAACCTGATGATAGATTTATCAAAATATGCTCGTTCTTTGACCTTAAAAAGACACTTTCTAAAACAAGAATCGAGACCAAAAAACAATATACTGGATAGAGATAGTCCTGATCTTAACAGTACAGGCCTCAAACCTAAATCACGATACTATCCAGTAGGGTCTCGAGGTAGCCATGTCGATTTGTTCACAGAGATGATTAAAGACGAATTCTCAAAATTGAATTTTAGTAATACGGGTATTAAATCAAATTTATCAACCCAAGAAAAGTCAGCCTTAAAGAAACTGGTGGACAATAAAGAGATTATTGTCAAACAAGCCGATAAGGGGGGAGGGGTGGTTCTCTTAGATAGAGCCAAATACGAGCATGAAGCTTTATGTCAATTGGAAAATACATTTTTCTATAAGAAATTAAGCTCAGACCCTACCGACAGGTTTGTTTGTGAGCTAGAGTCTAATTATCAGAAGGCTTAGCATCAAAATGTCTCTCTCGGGAAGAGTATTTATATATCCGGAACCCTACCCCACAGGCAGCGACATTTTATTACCTTCCCAAGGTCCATAAAAACAGGCTCTATCACCCAGGACGACCTATCGTCTCGGGGATTGGGTCTGTCACATCTCGTGTATCAGAATATTTGGACCTCTATCTTAAACAATACGTCCCCAAATTAACATCATACCTTAAGGACTCTACCCAAGTTCTAAGAACTAAGAACGAATTTGAGTGGAAAGCTTCATATCAGCTGTGTACAATTGACGTACAGGCCTTGTACACCTCCATACCCCATGCCAAGGGTCTGGAGGTTTTAGAAGAGGTCCTGAGTAATGACCATTTAGTGTCTAAGGATAAGGCAAAGTTTCTCTTGAGGTGCGCCAAATTTGTTTTGGAATCTAATTATTTTATATTCAATGGTACATACTACCTGCAGGCGACGGGGACAGTGATGGGTACGACTTTCGCTCCCAGTTTTGCCAATTTATATATAAGAAACTGGGAGCGGGATCATATATACTCATCGCGGGCCCCCTTCATGCTGTATGGTCGATATATTGATGATCTTTGATCGTGTGGGACAGGTCTGAGGCCAATTTCGATATATTTGTCCAACAATTGAACATCAACGAATATGGCCTCTCATTCACAGCAAAATTTGGAGGTAACTCTGTGGAATTTTTGGATTTATTTCTAGAAGCTCCTGCATCTAAGGAGTGTAAAGTTAATACTGATACATTTGTAAAAGAAACAGATGCAAATAGTTATTTGCAATTTCAAAGCTGTCATTTGGAGAGGTGGAAATGCAATATTCCATATTCTCAATTTTTGCGTTTACGGCGGAATTGTTCCGACCTCCCAAAATTTGATGATAAAGCTAACCTCCTCAGATGCAAGTTTGCTGAAAGAAAATATCCCACTGAATTGCTTGATTCCAGTCTAGCAAAAGCTAGATCAATTGATAGGGGAAATCTATTGGAATATAAACCCAAGTTCCAATTGCACCATTCAATGAATGTTTCTTTACTACAGATTTCAACAGTGCCAGTAACCAAATACGGTCTATCATAACTAAACATTGGCCTATTCTTAAGATGGACTCACTCTTAACAAAAATTTTACCTGAAAGACCCATAGTAAGATTTCGTAAAGCAAGAAATCTCAAATCCATTTTGTCTCTGAGTCATCTGCCTCCATTAGCACCACAGGAGAGAAGCTCCATTTTGAGATCTAATGGCTTCTTTCCTTGTGGTAAATGTAAATTTTTGCCATAAAGATAAAAAAACCTTCTTTGATTCAAAAAATGAAAAATAATTCAAGATTAAACAGTTTATAAACTGTACTACTACATATGTAATTTATTTGATTGAATGTTCTTGCGGCTACTGTTATGTTTGTAAAACCAAAAGGATGCTCAAGACACGAGTTCTAGAGCACCTACGGAACATTAAAAATAAAATAGCCAACCACAGTATACCAAAGCACTTTAACGAATTCCATGGTGGGCCCACTGACACATTCCGTGTCAAGGCTATAGAGTGGATACCTAGGGATCAAAAAGGGGGTGATAGGGATGAGAAACTCATCCAACGGGAAACGTTTTGGATAATTACATTAAACACATTAGTACCGCTAGGTCTTAACGAAGGATTTGAAATTTCTCAATTTTTATAAAATGATATTTGGTTGGTCCTTACTATGTGGAATACGTAGAAACAAAATAATTATACATGTTTGTATTTCCAACTGCACACTTGATTAGTTACCAGCAAAGTCCTGTATCATGCACTAGAGACAGGAGCTAAAAACAACTAGCTTGTTACTTATTTACTTATTTATTTGTTTGCTGGTAGTCCGGAAAACAAGTATATTAGTTGACTCAATGTCTTTTATCTTATTTTACATCATATTTTAATTGAATATTTAATCCTGTAAGAAAAACGCTTTCTAGTACAGCCCTTAAAGGGTTAATTTTAAAAGACCTTTTTTTCATAACACCTGTCTATATAAACATACCTGCCGCTAGTCTACTCCACCCCCTGATTAAGTCACTTGGTGATGAAACGCGTAGGGGTGGAGACTAGCAACTACCCAGTACGACAGCAGAGTTTCATGACGCCTTCGCTCTCCATGTGATCCAGGACGCTGGTAACTGAGAGTTGCGTGCAGCTGTACTTTGATACTTTCTGCTACACGCTTGTTATATGCTCGATACTAAGTTTCATCTGGTACGAGTCTGTCTAACTGCGTCAACAATTAAAAAGTTTACCCGCACTACGAGGCGCCCCCTCGCTTTTTGTTCTATCCACAGCTTTACTTATCCGGACCCAGGACCCGGTGATTAGAGGGGAAGACGCAGCATTGCTTTGCCTAGTGCTTGAAGACATCATCTGCAGTATATGTTATGGACATTCGTGGGTCTGAGTGAGTGCACCTAATCTGTATAGGCATCTCTGTTTCCCTTTCAGTTACTATCCCATACACGCTTTAAAACACACATCCAAGATGGAGGTTGCTAAAATCAATCTATAAGGTAATTTGTGCACCTGCTGTATATTTACCTTATAGATTGATTATATATATATATATATATATATATCTATATCAAAAGAGATTGTGCGCTCACGACTCCTTGTTTAGCTGAGTCCCAAATACAATAGTTCAGAGTTCTTTAAGCACTAGGTCCAAGAAAACAGACCGCAGCTCCCTTTTCTGTAGACTGGTCATTGTCCCGGTCAAAGGATAATCTGTTAGTAGATAAAATGAAAGGTGTGCTCCAAGTGCAATAAAATTTCAAAATTTATTAGAACATTAAAACAACAGGTCCCCAACAGGTCGGTACGCATACTGATTGGGGACCTGTTGTTTTAATGTTCTAATAAATTTAAATTTTATTGCACTATGGAGCGCACCTTTTATTTTATCTACTAAAATATATATATATATAACAAAAAGAGGGGAAGCTTCATGGTGCAGACACCTATTACTATAGTAAACAAATAAAATCACACAATCACACAGTCACTGAGGTGTACCAAAGATGATGGAATCAAACAAATGTTGATTCAAATCAGCATGTAGAATTTACCTATCCCACTGGCTGCAGCCGAACCAGCTCCCGGTGTCCCAGGGCTAAGGTCCGTAATCTGTTATAGAGTTATAGAGTTCGTAATCTGTTATAGAGTTATAGAGTTAAAGTCATAAGGTGGAGACCCGGGGGCTAGAAGGCTCCACCTCAAGGTTTCATCAAGGACTTAGTCATGAGGCGTGTCTAGCATGGGTGACTGCCGGTTAATATCTTTCTTCAAACAGGTGTTGTGGACTAATTACAAGCTCCTACAATCGATCACCATGGCTCCGAAGACTTAAAATCTGTATCTAGTTTGCAATAGCAACAACGATGAACATTCACAATGCATAAAATATATATAAAAAAATGAATGAAAAATAAATAGTAATTATAAGAATCTAAAAACTTATTCAATATTCAAAGTGCTAAATATCACCCTTAACCTAAGACACTTAATTCTATAGTCTATACAGAAAGCCAAAATCACAGCAAATATAAAACATCTAGATATAACATCCTAATAATAATAATAAAACTTTACAATGTAACAAAAGAAAGGAGTTAGCAAAAAACTCTCATTCAGACCATATGGAGCTAAAGTATTTAGAGTAAGGATCCAGAAACCTTCATGCTGTGACAGCCTTAACAACCTATCACCACCTCTTTTATCTGGGGGAACTTGTTCAATTGCTTTAATCTTAAAGTTAGCTGTTTTACCTGTAGAACAATTAACAAAATGTCTGGGAGCACTATGAAGAATGTTTTTATTTACAATACTTTTATATTGTTCCAAAGCTCTGATTTTTAGGGATGTTTAGTCTTCCACATATAAATTTTTCAACCCCCACAAGTTAGCAAATACATCACAAAAACCGAATTACAAATTGTATAATAATATATAATTTGTATAATGTTTAATACAAAAATTTCTAGTCTTATCCGAATTATGATTTTTTTTTTCTTTGCTAATATATTTGCATATTTTACACTTTTCACACGGGAAACAACCCAATGGTCTAAACATCACTGAATCCTTGGATGCCAGAATGGGTAAAGTGCTTGGTGCCAATAGAGATTTTAGTTTTTTTCCCTTTTATAATTTACATTTGGTTTGGCTGTTAATATTAATATTAATATTGCCAAAACTGATCAATGTTTTTCCAGTATCATTTTTATTTTACCACCAAAGTGGTTATAGTCATTATTAGGGCATAATCCAATTTACTAGGGTACTTTATAATCCAATAAGGAACACATACCAAGGGATTTTGCTTTATGATAGTTCTCTTCAATTACTACCTGGGGGTAATGTCTTTCTTCAAATCTAGACTTATAGACCTGAGCTTGTTCTTCAAATGTTTCCATACTTGAACAATTTCGTCTTAGACGAATAAACTGGGAAAAGGGGATATTTTGCTTCCACTTAAGTGGCAGCTTCCATATTCCAAATAGTTATTGGTGTCTACTTCCTTAAAGAAGGTTTGGGAAATCACTTTTTTTTCCATTTTGCTTCTGGTGTGTTCAGCAATAGGTAAAGAAATTCAATTTACCACCAAATTTATGGGTGAAACTAAGTCCCTAGCTATTTACATATAAACTTTTTACAAATGATTCAAACCTGGACTGTGTTCCACACCAGATTATGAGGATGTCGTCGATGTAGCGTTTATATAGCCTTATCGACAACATCATGGGATGGCTACGGATTCATTCTCGCTCCCAGCTGCCAAGATATACATTTGCAAAACTGGGAGTGAAAACTGTACCCACAGCGATCCCCTTCATCTGAAGGAAAAAAGATTCCAAAAATACAAAATAGTTTTTTGTGAAGAACAAAAGATCTAGATCAGATAACCTCGCATTTTTCAAATAACC
>WWET01002298.1:139039-153679 GCA_011038615.1 Limnodynastes dumerilii
GGTGCGCCACCCTCTCAGGCCTTCCACAACAGTATACTGACTTTGCGGATGTCTTTTCTGATAAGGCTTCAGAGGAACTACCTCCCCATCGGCCTTCAGACTGTGCCATTGATCTTGTTCCTGAAGCCATTCTCCCCAAGGGGAGATTATTCTCACTTTTTCGCCTGGAGTCCATTGCTATGGAGGACTATGTCCGTGACAATCTCTGCAAAGGCTTCATCCGGCCCTCAAAATCCCCAGTCGGCGCAGGGTTTTTCTTTGTCGCTAAGAAGGATGCTCAGGCCTTGCATCGACTATGGGGCTTTGAACAAGATTACCGTAAAGAACACGTATCCTATAACACGCATCTCGGATCTATTCCATCAACTTAAAGGAGCCCTCATCTACTTCAAGATCGACCTGAGGGGAGTCTATAATCTGGTCCGGATTCATAAGGGGGTGAGTGGAAGACGGCATTCAACACACACTCAGGGCACTATGAGTACCTGGTCATGCCTTTCGGGCTCTGCAATGCTCCAGCCGTCTTCCAGGATCTCATAAATGAGATACTTCGGGACTACTTAGGTCTTTTCATTGTCGTTTACTTAGATGACATTCTTATCTTTTCTCCTGACTTCTCTTCACATCGGACTCATGTACGACAAGTCCTTACTCATCTCTGAGAAAATCACCTCTTTGCCAAACCAGAGAAATGTGAGTTTGAGGTAAAGACTGTTACCTTTCTCAGTTATGTGATCATTCCTGAGTGATTCTCCATGGATAACGCCGAGGTGAAAGTGATCTTGGATTGGGTACAACCCAACAATCTGAAGGCTACTCAATGTTTTCTGGGATTTTCTAATTATTATCGGAGATTCATCAAGGGTATCTCAATCCTGGTCACACCCATTTCTGATCTCACCAAAAAGGGTGCGGATCCCAGCAAGTGGCCTTCAAAGGCTGTCAAAGCTTTTCATGCCCTGAAGAAAGCATTCATTTCTGCTACTATTCTCCGGCATTCGGATCCTGGATGGCCTTTCTTCATTGAGGTTGATGCCTCCGACGTGGGTGCCCGGGCGGTCCTGTCCCAGCAAGATCCTCAAGACCTGAAATCCTACCCGTGTGCATACTTTTCAAAAAAATTCTCGTCTGCCAAGAGAAACTACGATGTTGGCAACAGGGAGCTACTCGCTATCAAGATGGCGTTTGACGAGTGGAGGCACTGGTTGGAGGGTGCGCTACATCCCATTTCCGCCATCACAGACCATAAGAACTTGGCCTACATTGAAGCGGCCAAGAGGTTAAATCCCAGATAGGCCAGGTGGGCACTGATCTTCACCAGGTTTAATTTCTCGATCATCTACCATCCTGGTTCACTTAGAGGGCCAATGCTTTGCCACATTCTTTTAACTCAGAACATGCTCCCACCTCTCCCCCCTTCCTATTCAGCCCGCCACCTCTATCATCATGGGTCTCACTCAAGATCTCCACTCTCTTATCCTGAAGGCTCAAGATCAAGCTCCCACCCAGATGCTACGTAATAGGCTATTTGTTCCCTAGAGACTCAGAAAGGCGGTGTTGTTGGAGACCCACTCCTGTAAGACTGCTGGCCATCCAGGGGTCTAGAAGACGCTGGAACTCATTTCCCGCATTGTATGGTGGCCCGCCTTGACTAGGGACGTCAGAGAGTTTGTCAACTCTTGTCCCACCTGCGTCTAAAAACAAGTCTTCACGTTCTCCACCTGTAGGTCTCCTCCTTCCGTTACCTATTCCCAGACGCCCTTGGACCCATCTGTATATGGATTTTGTGACGGACCTTCCTTGCTCTGATGGGAACACCACCATTTGGGTCATTGTGAACAGATTCAGCAAGATGGCTCATTTTGTACCCTTGCCAGGGTTACCTTCCACTGAGGATTTAGCCAGTCTGTTCATCAAACACATCATTCGACTTCATGGACTGCCGACCGATATCGTTTCGGACAGAGGTTCTCAATTTGTCGCCCGTCCCAGAATCTGGCCTGGGCGGAATTCGCTTACAACAATGCTTCTCACAGTGCCACCAAAGTATCTCCATTCTTCTGTACCTAAGGATATCATCCCCGAGCTAATTCCTTTCTCCAGCCTGAGGTGGATGGTTCCTTAGATTCACGGAGGATAGCGAAGAACATCAAATCTACCTGGACCAGTCACTCGATCCTTACAGCAAGGAGCGTTATTGTCCAAAACCAAGACAGATCGTCATAGAACAGATCATTCTTTCAGGGTTGGTGACAAGGTCTTACTATCAATGAAAAATATTCGCCTCAGACAATCATGCAGGAAGTTGGGCCCTCGTTATATCAGTCCATTTCCCATTATCTCTCGGGTCAACCCGGTGGCCATGAAGTAAGGACTCCCCCGGAATATGAAGATTCCCAATACCTTCCACGTCTCGTTGCTCAAACCCTTCCGCAGGTCCAGAAGATTCCACTTCATTCCTGTATCCAAGCCTCCTCCTGTTATGGTTGACGGACAGAAAGAATTCATCGTTGAATCCATCTTGAATTCCAGAAAGATTCAGGGTCAAGTCCAATATTTAATTAATTGAAAAGGATACAGTCCTGAGGAACGACAGTGGATCCCGGCACGTCATCTTCATACCAAGAAATTGGTCAAAAAGTTCCATTCTAGCTTTCCCAACAAACCTGCCCCTAGGGTTGTCTTAACCCCTCGTCAAAGGGGGGGTACTGTTACACTCTGCTCCATGACTTACCCTCCTTGTTCCTCTTGTCTGTACAGTCCTCCTGCTGCAGGTCTCTCCTTGCTCCCCGCGGCTCACGACATGTCCGTCACAGCCTGTAAACAGAGACACGTGGGAGCTTCGCCGCAGCCTAAGTCAGGCACGTGCTTCCGTCTTCCCCCGTCTATATGCTCACTGTGCGGCTAGGGACTTCCCCCCAGAGGCTTATTGGCTGCTGGTGTAAGTGAGTGTGTGAATTCCCTGGTAAGTCAGTTTGTCCTGTTTGTCTCGTTAACCCCTCCTTGTCGATGGTCTCCGTTATTTGTTCATTGTGGTCTGTTACTGGTCGGTCCCTTCCGACCCAGTCTATCTCCCGCTTCCTACTCTCTCTTACTCCTAACCTTAACATTTCCAAATTTACTTCTTACCATGGGCTGCGACCTGTGGGTAAACTTGCGGCCCAGACTATCCTCACCTTTAGTGGCTCTAGTGAACACCAAGCCCCACTAGACTCCGCACCTTGGCCTGCAACAAGCATCTCGCCCCTACGGCAACCCTGGTTTTCGCTACGGGTAATTCCAGCATGCCGCAACTCTACCACCGTATTCCTACGTCCACACCGGTTCTCGCTCCAGGTAAACCCGGTGTGTTGTAACAAATACGCACGGGAAGATAAAACTGCCTTTGGCCTTCTTAAGTCGGTTAAGAACAACAAAATGAGGGTGTGTCAAGGGAGTTGCCATACTTATAATTGCGAATAGGTCCGTTCTTATCTCCTTCTTAACTGTGAATACATTTCTTTGTGCTTAATGCAGTGAAAGCAATGGGTAACACTATTGGGTTATCCAAACCTTTTGAGACCAACTCATTTATTATAAAACCAACATCCTAGTCTTGTCATTAAGTGTAACTCCTTAATGGGCTATGTTCAGGCATTCTATCAGATGCTGATAACAATTTTGCACCTTATTATTCAGAATTAAGAGTGCTTTCCATTCACAAGGAGTAGCAAAAATTTGCACGTAGCTGGCTAGTGCACTCCCATAACAATCCCCTATCACTTACAGAATTTAGCTGACTTCCACGACCATAGCCCTACCTTAACTTCTCCATGCGTATCGCTGTGCAGATGTAGCACTTGTGTATTCTTGCATGTATGGAATGTTCTCACACCCTGTCGTATGGAAATGTGTACATGCAGAAATCAAGGGCCTGATTCAGAGGCTGAAAATAAGAACTTAAAGTTACACCTGGGCAAAACCATGTTGATTTCAGGGGGAGTCAAGTTCATGCATGCAGGGAGAATGCTTTGCTTTTACTTATTGCACACAGATACCTGATCAGCTTCACTTTTAAACTGCTAATTACACTTGAGCTGGGAAACATCAACTTTTAACTAGAATACTGTTGCAACAAATGAAATTTGACTCCCCTGAAATCAACATGGTTTAGCCCAGGTGTAATTTTAAGTTCATATTTTCAGCCTCTGAATCAGGCCCCAACTCCTTACGCAATGAGATCCCATACATAACATTTGTTGCGTGCATGCGTAGTTCGCAAAGAAAAAAACAGCAAACGCACAGCATGCGTAAGTTGGCTGTTATTAAAGTCTGAATACATACTTTATTTTTAAAAAAAGCACACAGAGTGGTTACCTTTCTCCATTTCTATTCTACAAAATTATGTGTGCTTTATATGCTCTATATAAAGTCATCTACACTGAAATCAAAACAGAAATTCATAAAAATTTTAAGAACTTTATTTATATTTGTATATTTGTAGACATTTCATGAAATGTACCTGGAGTTGCTGTCGAGCAAAATCTGACCCATCACTCTTCAAGTTTTCTAATATTTCTTCTATGCTGTTTGCTGAAAATAGCCTATGGTAAATATACAGAAACATTCATTACTTTACATGTATACAAAAATGCAAGATATAGCGAAGTTGTAGCTTTAGGGCCTGATCCAGAGCTACGCTGGCCCACTGGCCGTAAGTATGGCCAGTGTAGCTCTGGTGCACTCCCCCTGTCACTCCTCCTGTGTAAGCGTAGTTACACACTGTTACGCCGGCTGAAGGCTACCCTAACTTCAGCCGGCGTAACTATGCTCACACAGTAGCGTAAAGTGTCTAAACCAGCCCTCCCCTCCTAATTACCCACCCAGCTTAGTTACGCTGTGGTTACGGACGCTAAATATGCCCAGAGCATGTGCAGAACGGCATTTCTGCCGTTCTTACGCATACGGCCGCCGTAAAAACGACGGCAGCCATAAGGCTGGATCAGCCTCTTAATCACTAAAGCCCCATACACACTACATATTTTTAAACGATGGGCGATATTATAAATCACTTTAATCGTCAATCGGGCTGCATACACACTACACACAATTTTCATTTGAGCCTTTATAATTTAATGGCTTGATTGTTTAACTTAAACTTTTTAAAAGATTTGATCAAAAGATTTTGTGTACTTTGCAACGATCAGGCATGATCGTTGCAGCGTACACACAGTCACAATATCATTCAAAACACTCCCTGCATCAGGTGTTTTGAACGATTATCATTTAAAAAAAACTGTAGTGTGTATGAACCTTTATACCCCTTTAACACATAAAAATTCAATTGGCAAAAGTAAATTAAACATATGTAACTCAACTTGGCTATTAAAACCACACTTTGACCCAGTGAAACTTTAGAGATGTCACCTCTACTCCTTTGGAAGGATACTGCAGAGTATGAAATGACACATTTTAGCTTGGACTCTATTGCAATTCCAAATTAAATTTAAACACTTAGGAATTATGCCTGCTGGCAAAATTTATGGTGGTTTTTACAGAGTACATGAGAAAAGGAGGCATATCATTCTAAACACATTAGCTATTAAATTACATGATGTGTATTGTGGATCCCTTTTTATCTTTTTCAATAATTTTTTTCAAAAACAATAATTCTTCACTAGAAGCTGTGGTATTTGTTTGTATTACTTGTTATTTCCCTAAAACAATTAATCAGAGCTGTGAGATGCTCATAAAACACTAGGACTACTATATGTGTGGGAATCTGACATCTTGCAGACACAGCAGCTGTGAGAGTAACTTCGGCATTCATAAAACACTACAACTACTATATTCATGGACTTTGAATAAGATGACAGAAAAAGACATTAGAACTGAGAGCAATCACTTTTTATTATTATTCCTAACACGGCACTTTATACTGAATCGATTACACTGGTAGTCAATGATTTTGTCACTACGCTCCTCATGATTTTATATATGTATTTTTTATGCTGAGTTCATAAATGGTCATAGATTATTTCTATCACCCACAGTTTTATAGTTAATCCTATGACAATTCAGTTAGAAGGGACAACCTAATAAAGGTGACAACAAACATGATTAAGTCCACAGAGAGATAATGGTTGCCTTAGAAACCCAGATTACCAACTCCAGACAGGAGATTATTTATCCGTCTGGTAGCTGACCAAAATAAAAGAAAAGTCCTAATCAAGAAGAAGACCCATATACAAATAAGAACACTAAACAAGATATTACTAACCAACATAAAAAGGTACCAAGGAGCAGTATTTTAGGGTACAGAACACATTCATCATGGGAACATCAAAACATATACGAATTATGAGCACCAAACTCCACAAAAAGAATAAGATCAACCTCAGAGGAAATAGAGGAGGGAGAAAGAGGAAACAAAAAACATCAACATTAAAAGGCAGTAGGGGGTGTTCAATCTTTTCAGCAAAAAACTGTCAGATATTCATATACAGCTACTTTTGAAGGATCTCAGCTTCATTCCAACAGTTGAGCCAAACATATTTAAGTGATTTGTGCCATTGAATTGATTTATCCGTAAACTTTGTTGAAAAAATATTTTGCAAATAAAAACTAAAATCAGGATGAACTTCAAATTTTATTGGATAGGAATGACGGCTACATGCTGAAGGTGCTGAACAGCCTCTTAGATGAAAGCAATGAATATACTCCTGTACAACTATTAGATATGGCTTAACAAAAAGTCTTCTGAGATTTGAAATATGTAAAAAACAATCAGATTTTTTTTCCATTGTCAATGAGAAGCTCACACATGGAGTGCTTCTATCACCTGACGTTAAATAATTTTAGAGATGTGTGAATCTGAAAAAAATAAAGGACAAGTGGAAATATCCCGGTCAGTCTTCTAACAAATTTAAAAGAGCAGCATTAAATGATTTGAAAAATGACCGTTCCAATAAAAAATGCGGATAATGATTAGTGTTGCAGGACAAGGTGTTGAATAAAGATTTTGATGTTACACTATCTAAGAACCCCACGGATGTATATCTTGAGAACCATAAAAAACATGTTACATGAGGCCCTTATAAAAAAAATTTACAAAACAGAATATTAATTTCTTTTTGTACTCCACCCTGTCACTGTAACATATTACTACCTACCAAAACTTCATAAAAATAGTGAACACCCTCCGGGGCGTCCAATTACTTCAAGAATTCTCCCTCTTACTTCATCTCTCTCACACATTACAGATCTACATCTCCAACCAATTGTAAATAGTCCTAGATAATATATACACAATTTCAACATACTTGTTAAATCTTTTACAGGAAATTTAGTGGAAATTACATTATTTATTCATAACTCTAGATATAGAGTCCCTGTATAGTAAAATACCACATAATATGGGCTTAGAAGTAATAGATAGAAGTCTTCATAATTATTCTAATTTAAGTTTGGATAAACAACAATTTATTTTGAGGGCTATTGAATTCATTTTGACACAATTATTTTTTGTTTGAGAGCACTTTTTATTTACAGTGGAAAAGTACCACCATGGGGACCTGGTTCGCCCTGAGCTACGCTAACCTACACATGGGTGAGTTTAAGAAACAACATGTGTGGGGGAGTGAGTTCGGGCTGGTCCTCAATGGTAGGTACATTGATGATTTGTTTATTATTTGGGGAGGCACAGAGAATCAAGCACAGTAATTTATTTCTCAGTTAAATAAAAACATGTATAATTTAAAGTTTATACATAAAATTAGTTCAGTCTCTATTGAGTTTCTTGATTTATTTTTAACAATTGAAGACAATTCTATTTGTTCAACAACATATAAAAATAAAGTTGAAGCACCTACATTATTGCACTACAGAAGTTCAAACCATTATAATTGAATAAAAGTATACCCAAGGGACAACTTACACATATTAGATGGAATTATTCCTCAGATACTATGTTTGAAAAACAAGGAGGGGAACTTCTAGAGACACTAAGAACAAGAGGCTATCCTGAAAAAATATTAAAGGAGGCTTGGCAGGAGGTATCTGTGATGAATAGGAAAGATATGCTACAGAAAACCAAGAAATAATATGGAAAAACGAAGTGTGCAGATCAAATTGAAAAAAAAAAAATTAATAATAAATATGTGATTTTAAAACAAGATCGGACACTACAACAATAATTACGAAATAAGTCCAAAGTGGTGTTTAAGAAAAAATGTAACCTAAAAAATATATTGGCACCCAGTGTCTTGAAGAAGGGGTCTGAAAATAAACAACAGAGGCCTGAAACAACTTTTATTAAATGTCAAGGCTGTTATAAGTGTGGGAGTGTATAATGTATCAAATTGCCTATAGAACTACCACTTTTTCATATAAAAAATAGTGTAAAATAAAAAGTTTTACAAACTGTAATACTGCATATGTCATATGTGCTGAGATGCCTGTGCCGATCTATATATGTGGGTAGGACCACAAGGGCTCTCAAAACCAGGTTTTTGGAACACCGCAGAAATATTCTTAACAAATCAGATAAACATGTTGGGCCATATTGGGTTAGGTTTTAACGCGTAGCGTATTTACACTTTCGTAATTACTATGCACTCCCCTTGATCGTACGTATTTTTGACATTTTACGCTTATCAAACCCTACCCTAACTTTGCCAAGTATAACTGCTGTCAGCTGTAATGGCTGAACATACTTACACACCTAAGCACGCCCATACTGTACGATTTAAATGCCTCACCCCGCCTCCAAAACGTAATTACGGTTGTTGTTTGGCTGGAACGCCCCTTCATCCGTAGTTACACTGATGAGCCTAGGCTTGTAAGTACGTTCAGATTTTCTGGTCGTAACATCTGCCGCGCGGATGCGTAGAACATGGAAAACAGCGTTTTACGACTATGCCGAGCGTAAACACGCAAGTGGGCGTTGGTCTGGATCAGGCTCATTCTTTCTAGACACTTTGTGGAATTTCACTATAGTAATCCAAAAGGTTTACAAATCTATGGTATTGAACATATTCCCCCAAATGAAAAAAGGTTTAGGTTTAGGAAGCTCTGTACAAGAGAATACACCAATACACAAATCACTCAGGGGATATCCCTCAGTAAATAATCTGCGCCAGAAGAGAATATCAGTACATATATGGTTTGTTTGTTACACTTTTAGGGTATGATCAGGATAAATTGAGTATATTTAGCAGCAACCTAAGGAGTGACCAACTCCTATGGAAAAAGACATATACAATAAAGGATGCGCTTGAAACATAAACCCAATCTATTAAAATAAAAAAAATGTTATTGTTAATATTAATCCCTATCTCCAATCTAATTGAGTGGGATATTAATTTAAAACACAATACTAAAAAGCGTATCTACATAGGGTTTCCATACGTAAATATCAAGAATCCAAAATAATTCACAATGATACACAATAATTAAAATACAATAAACAAACTGTTAGGTTGCGGCGGTGATCTGCTGTCACCGCCGCGTCTGCTTCGGTTGCCCAGGTAACTCGATGCATCGGGCGCCTCCCGGCGTCCCTCCCAGCGTGATGCGCGCTGCGTCATTGTCGCGCACGCATAGGAGGCTTGTCTCTCACCTTTCCCTTCATTGGCTGGCCGCGCTTCTTAGTCTCCTCCTGCCTGTCTGTCAGCGCGGGTTATAGTTACTTCCTTCTCAGCTGTGGTCTCCGCGTTCTGCATGCTCGTCTTAGTCCTGCTGCCTGCTATTTTCTCATGTAATCTTTCTCCTGAGTTCCCTCTCCACCAACCTCTTCTCCCTGTCGCTGGCTCAGTGTTGGTGCTGCCTGTATCATTGCCTGGTTATTTTCTTGGGTTATAACTGTGGTTACATTTATCAAGTACCCCGTGCTGTTGCTCTTGTATTATCTTTTGTGGATTCGATACTAGCATATTGGGCTATTGTTTATGTTCTATTTACTGCAGGTTCTATACCAAGCATATAGTGCTATTGTTTATGTTCTATTTACTGCAGGTTCTATACCAAGCACATAGTGTTATTGTTTATGTTCTATTTACTGCAGGTTCGATACCAAGCACATAGTGCTATTGTTTATGTTCTATTTACTGCAGATTCGATACCAAGCACATAGTTTATGTTATATTTACTGCAGATTCGATTCCAATTTATCACACTTGTCATTATAGCAATATATAACTTTATATGCTGATGTTGCTGAATCATATATAGTGCACAATGTAATTTTCAATAATGGTCCCGTTGACACTATATTGGTCAAGACCTGTAGATACACTGTATACTGTACCTCCCGTGAGGTTGTTAACCTATGTGCTATTGCTACTCATTTTGTTTATTTATCTGTACTCTATTCCTCCAGTACCTTACCGGTCTAATAAATTATTGCCTTACAGTCCTTCAGTTGTATTCTTAGTACATAGTATTATCTTCTACATTTCTGTTATGGTGGATGTGCAGCTGGTAGGAATCTCCGTTCAGGTTCTGAGTTTCTACGCTACCTCGTTCTGGGCTTTTTCTTCCTCTCCATTCCCTCACCCCCTAAGAACATAATACGACCCACTTTGTTATGTTAAGCCATATTGGGGCCCCAACCTATTGGCTTTAATTTCTTCTTTGTTCCGTCTCAACAATAACAATATATATTGATAGCTTTTCTCCAATTTATCACACTTGTCATTATAGCAATATATAACTTTATATGCTGATGTTGCTGAATCATATATAGTGCACAATGTGATTTTCAATAATGGTCCCGTTGACACTATATTGGTCAAGACCTGTAGATACACTGTATACTGTACCTCCCGTGAGGTTGTTAATTGCAGTCTACCAGTATACACGCAGTGTGATCAAATAGGTTGTTTAACTCACGGTTCCATTGCTCTCATATGCATCAATTGGTGGTGTTATTCTGCTCAGGAGTTGTGTCCGTGTGCGCTGTGTAGTTCGACTCACATGCTCCTTCTGCCGTCACAGTCTCCTCCTATAGTGGTCCAGGTGCACCCGGGCGTTAAAGATGTAGTTCCTAGGTGGCACTCACGATGGGCTGTTTGAGCTGGATATTCCTCCTTGCGGTTCCACTCATCTAGCCGTCCCGTCCTCAGTTCCACTCTGGTTTACAGGCACCCAGCAACGGAGGAGCTATTGGCTCATAGCAGTTCACCTTTTCCTTCAGGAAATCAGCAATAGTGTTGTTTAAATCAATATCTGGAAGACGGTCTTAGTGGATCAATTTCATAAACACTTTGACGCGTTTCTCCCTCTCCGGGTTTCTTCAGAAAGTGTTTTCCTGTTTCCTACTTTTCATTTAAATAGAGAAATTCAATTAGTAGTTCTTAACACCTGGGGAAAAATCTTTCCTCTCCAGGTCCTAATGCGTACGGTCCGTAGACCCATCTAAAGCTACTTGTTGAAACATTGTAGCAATCCCTTCCGTTACAGCCCTTCCCATTCTACAATATCATTAGATACTTAATGACCACCAATATATTCTACAAGAAGATCCAATTATTTAAATTTTTTTGAAATATTCTATTTTATTTATACTACTCAAATATTTCTATAGATAGGATATAATCACATCAATAAACAAGGACAAAAATCATATTCAGTGACATTGAAAAAGATTTGTTGATAGGAATTAAGGGATCCCAGACACTTAAGCATCTAATACCAATTGTTTATAACAGTTGTGTATATTACAAATAAACTCCATACTTTCTACACCCTTTGTTGCTATTTTTGTTGTTATTATTTGTTTTTATTATTATTCATAATTTTTATTTTTATTATTATTTATATATGTTCATAATACACATTTAACCCTTTAGGTGTATATATAGATAGAGGGATAATAAATTAATGGTATATCCATTTAACGTCCCACTCACATAGAAATCAGTTCACATATGGCCAATATATCATGACCTTAGTTATTATATAGACGTATTTATAATTCAGGTCATTATTAAAAATGGTTTAATTCAATCATCTCATTAAGACCTGATGGTGTTATTGTCTCCAACTTGTAGGTCCAAAAGGACTCTCTCCTACATAACATAGAAAACCTATCCCCCCCCTTGATGTGGATATAATTTGTTCTATGCCCATGAAACTAATTGCCTCCACTTCCCCCCCATGTGCTTCTTGAATATGTCTAGACACAGAATGTCTGGGGTTTCCTTTGAGGATATTCCTCCTATGTTCAAGGAAGCAAACTCCTACTTTACGTGTAGTTCGCCCCACATACAGTTTACCACATCTACATATAAGGAGGTAGATAATATATGTGCTTTGGCAATTCATAAATGGCCTTACATCAAACTTTTCTTCTTTATTTGATGAATAAAATACAGTACTCTTTTTCTTCGTAAATTTGCATGCTAGACAGTTTGGTCTACCACATTGATGAAATCCTATTGATCTAGATGGCAACCACGTTTCTACTGTACTTCCTATTCTTTTATTTACCCTCAACAAACTATAAACCAAATTATCTCTCAAATACCTAGCCTTTCTAAAGATGACCCTAGGGCCCTTCTCTAGTATTGGTTTGAGAGTTTTGTCTTATTGGAGAATAGAATAATTATTATTGATTATCTTTTTGATTTTATGAGCTTGTGAATTGTATTGCGTGACAAAAATTAAATTATCCTTCTTTTTATACTCAGAAGATTGTGTGTAGGACCGCTCTCTATTTGTGTAAACCTCCCTATACCTAAGTAACTCCTCCCTATCAGTGGCTAGTGCTCTTTCATATGCTGTCCTTATTATTTCTTCTGGATATTTTTGTGTCCTAAATGACTCCATCAAAGTGTTACTGTGCTTCTTAAAATCTTCTATGGATGAAAAATTCTGTCGATACCTTAGGAATTGACCTATTGGTATACTATGTTTCCAATTTTTTTGTGTGATTACTATAGTAATGGAGATAATGATTCCTATCCACCTCCTTACAGAAGTTTGAAGTGACAATTTTATCCCCCAATACATTTAGTGTGATATCCAAAAAATTCTAAGTATTTATACTACATTGTGACGTGAATTTTAGACCAAATGACACTTTGTGGAATTTCACTATAGTAATCCAAAAGGTTTCCAAATCTATGGTATTGAACATATTCCCCCAAATGAAAAAAGGGGAGATAGGTTTAGGAAGCTCTGTACAAGAGAAACCTATTGGATTTTCTTATTCAATTGCCTTAGCCCTAGAGTTTTAAATGAAATGATAGAACTGAATGGGATCGGTTAGATTAAAATATTTCTGTGGCATTCTGAAGACCTGATTTTGGAGTTTACTATGGATTCATGGGTTGGATGACTTCATGTGTTGTACACTGTCCTTACCCTGAAAGGGATGGATGATGGAACCTGCAGTGATAGCCAATGCATGTGTTTGATTGCCTCGTGGTGACATTCCCATGCCTCACTGATCCCTAGAATGGTTCCATATAATTATAATCATATATAAAAGCAGTTAGAAGTTACTCTGTATGCTTATAGTGTTACACGCCGCCAGCGACAGCTAGCGTGTAACTATGTCTCCAGAACGCCAGCCTCTCCTCTCACCCCGGCATACTCACGCACAGTCAGCACTTACCTCAGTCACCGCCTCCAGACTCTGCAGCGTTCCCCGGCGCGCACCGTGCGACGGATCATGGGCGCAGCCATCTTGCTTCCAGTGATGCTGTAGTCATCTCCTAGCAACCTGGTCTCCTCCAATCATAGTAGCAGGCGGGTTCTCTCTCTCTCTGCGTGCCGCTCCTTGCTCTCCTCTCATTGGGTACCATGGCTCAGTGATTTTGGCGCGTGCTGGCTTCCCTGCTATTGGCTCCTCTCTCCTTTAAAGTTCAGTCAGCTGTTCCAGTTAGTTGCCGGTTATAGCATCTGCTGCCCCGTGCTTCTTATATTTATCTTGCCTCTCTTATCTTCTGTACATTGCTCTTTTGCTTTCTAGAGTGCCCCATCGTTGCCCTTCCTAGTTCCAGCTTGTTCTCCACTTGTGTCAATCTCCTCTTCTATCCTTGTTGTTTATTCCTTCCTGTGTTTATTCCTGAGTGCTTGTTTATGTAATACCCGAGGGGATTACATAAACAATCCCCTGGGGGTGAGTGTGGTGTGAGTTTCCTAGTCAGTCTTGTGAGTCAGTCCAGTTTTGTCTTCCAGGTCCTGTCCGCTTAGTGTTTTTTGTTGTTTGTTTAGTGCAGTCCCTTCTGTTACTACTGTACCCACTTACCTGCTTTTGCTAATCCATTTCCCCTTATCCCATTTCCTGTTCCGGGTTTTCTCTAAGGTGTGTATCCTGAAGAAGTCTCACCAGCTCCAGTCTATCCCCACCATCAGGGGCTCTAGCGAACACTCAAGACGGGCGCAGGCTGTACATACTGGTGAGTTACCAGATTCCTCTCTCTCTCTCTCTGTGGTCACCCCGGTGCTCTATCAAGGTAAAACCGGGGTACCCTAACATATAGTTATATATTTATTAGTCTATTCTTTGGATGGTGGAAAAGGGGAAATTGTTGAAATTGTTGTTAAGAGAGTTGGGAGATATTTAGGTCAAAATAAATTTAAAAAACAAATTTGTAATGATTAGGTTCTTCTATTGATTCATGATCAATCTCAATCATAGTATAAACTAGAAGA
>WWET01002298.1:161912-177226 GCA_011038615.1 Limnodynastes dumerilii
AATGTGATCATATTATGATCACTGTTTCCTAAGTGTTCCCTTACTTGAATATTTGATATAACCTCTACATTATTTGTTATTACTAGGTCCAGTATAGACTGCTTCCTAGTTGGTTCCTCTACTAATTGGGACATGTAATGGTCTTTTAGAATGCTCAGAAACCCATTTCCCCTAACTGTACCACAAGTCTCAGTACTCCAATCAATGGGGTAGATTCAGAACCTAGCTTGCAATCCGTTTACTAGCGTAACGTATTTACGCGTGCATACCTTCTATACACTCCCCTTGACACACCCCTTGAATGTACGTATTTTGTCCGAGATCCGCTTTCCAAACCTTAACTTTTGCCCATGTAACCGATGTCATCCGCTCACATATGGATGTGCAACACGTATTTACGCAGCTAAGCACGCCCATACTGTACACTTTAAATACAAACCCCCGCCTACACAGCATATTTCAGATGTATATTTGACTCACATAAAATTGGTACGCCCACACGTACAGATTTATGCGACACATACGTGAATGGCCCATACGTTCACATTTACAATACATTACATTACATTACGGAGCGTATTTTCTATGGTGCGCATGCGCAGTACTTACCAAAACGCGATTTTACATGTCCGCCACGCGTAAATTCGCTCACAAGCGTTGTTCTGGATCTGCCCCAATGTCTGGATAATTAAAATTCCCAATAATTAAAACTTGACCTAGCTGTGCTGTCTTTTTAATTTGCTGTAGAAGTTGGGCTTCCTCAATTAAACTAATATTTGGTGGTTTATAGCATATCCCTATCAGAAATTTCTTTGAACTTCCACTGGATATTTCCACCCACAATGCCTCTTTATTATCACCAATACCCTCATAGATAACTTCCTGTATACTTGGTTTTAACATTGACTTAACAGAAAGACATCCCTTTCCCAGAAACAGAAAGTCTTCCCTTTTTATTTACCCTATCCCTCCTGAACAGAGTATAGCCCTCCAAGTTGACTGTATATCATCTCACCATGTCTCAGTAATACCTATAATATCATATTGCTCTTTCATTGCTTCTAGTTCTAACTCTCCCATTTTACCTGATGGGCTTCTTGCATTTGCAAGCATACATTTAAGTCTATTTTCTCCCTTTGTTATTCGTTTTTCCTTTGCTAAGGCTGTTTTTCTTACTGGTTTTAACAAGGGCACCTTCTTAACAGCTGTTCTTCCTCTTCCCATCTCTCCACCCCCTTGATTCTTACTATATTCCCCCTTACTGCCCTCGATGTCTATCCCATAAATATTTTCTTGCCCCTCCCCCCCAAAACCTAGTTTAAAATCTCCTCTAACCTTCTAACCATTCTCTCCCCTAGCACAGCAGCCCCTTCCTCATTCAGGTGCAATCCATCACGGCAATAAAGATGGCAACTAACTGAGAAAACAGCCCAGTGCTCTAAAAACCCAAAACCCTCCTTCCTACACCAATCTCTTAGCCACTCATTAACCTCCCTAATTTCCCTCTGCCTTCCTGGACTAGCGCGTGGCACAGGTAGTATTTCTGAAAATACGACCTTGGATGTCCTTGCCTTATGTTTGTGGCCCAGGTCCCTGAAATAATTCTTAAGGACACCCCATCTCCCTCTAACCCGGTCATTGGTACCAACATGCACCAAGACTGCTGGGTCATTCCCAGCACGGTCCCTGTAACAGATTTTCCTATCTACCTTCCTATTAATTAAATCCCCTACTACGACAATCTCCCTAGGTCTCTGATTACTATTGGTCCCCTCTAAGTCTGAGAGACTGTTCCTCTGGCTGCTAGAGGAAGCAGTCTCACACAGCCCTGCCACTACTGAAGAAAGTATTTAATCTCTCACAGAGGGTGCCTCCTGATAGAATTAAATAAAATATGTATACATACCCTAGCCTCAATAATGCAATTAGTTCAAATAGAACACGACAACTTATTAATAATCAGATGTATTCAATCGAGGTAATTGCTTGCCTCAGTTAGAAATAGAAAGTAGTAATGTTACGGTATAGCCTGCAGGAAAAATTTATTGATGTAACAATAGCAATGCTATGTATATCCTGAACCCTATTGCTATAATAAACCCTGATGTATGGAACAGGTTGCGCTATAAAACGCTAGCACAGTGAGCGTTTATTAAACAGATCCCCCAGTGTCTTCAGAAATAGTAAAATCAAAAAGCGCTATATAGCGCTAGTACAGTGAGGGGTCAAATTCAGGTGTAATAATATGGTGACTCCAGATAGCGGTGTACTGCCAGTACAGTTAGCACTATAGTGTAGTATGAGAGATCGTAATAAGAAGTTCCCCCAATGTCTTGACCTAGATGGTTGAATCAAACAGCGCCACATAGCACTAATACAGTGAGCACTATAGTGGAATAAAAAGCGCTGTGTAGCGCTAGTATAGTAAGCGCTGTAATGTAATAGGAGAAATCATGGTAGGTCTCTGGTTTATAGCTGAGGACCTAGAGGTCTGCCACGTACATAGCTCTGTGAAAACACAGAGAATGTGACAGACTCCCACCACACGGCAGGCAGACGATCGGTAACTGAGGCTAAGCTAGCTGGATTAACAACCCGGTCTCAATAATTACAGTCAAGGGCTCATTAAACCGTTCTCCCTAACGCGCGTTTCGCATAAGCTTCATCAGACCAATAGATAGTTGAAAAAATAAATACTAGCTAATCTTCTCTCATTGGCCAAACTGGGGATTGACGTATTCATTAACCTATAGGAATAAAGAAGCCTAAATACACTGTAGCAATAGTAATTGATCAGTAAAATTGTGTTGCCAAAACCTGACTAAGTATAGTTAATAGGTAATTACAATAATAATAATAATATTAGTGAAAAAATAGGATAAAAACATGAGTAGTAATATATATCACATGCAAATATTAAATATAAATCTTATAATAATGATGGGAATACTGAATAAATTGCATATAAATTGAGGGTGTTGCCAAAATCTAACTATAATTAGTTAAAGGGTAATTATAAAAAAAAAAAAAAAAGTGAATAAAAACATAAATAGCAATGAATATATCATGTAAATCTTAAATATTTTAATAAAAATGAAAATATTGTTAATATAGTGTGTAAAATTAATTAAATAGGTGTTAAATAGGTGTTGGCAAACCTAAAGTTAGTAGCAATATATATAACATGTGAATATTAAATATGAATCTTATTGTAAGCCTCGATCAGAAGGTAATGACGGGGATATTAATAGTATTGTGTGGAATAAATTGCACATAAATTTGATGGGTGTTGTCAAAAACTAACTATCATTGGTTAGAGGGTAATTATAAAAGAGTGAATAAACACATATAAATACTGCGCATGTGTAGTAGCTATTGTACGTAATCTGCGTATCGTTTTGATACGTAGATTGCGTATATGCGTTACATGAGCTATCCTTTCAAAACTTGTATATGTCACTTCTTTCCACAGAGATTACCTAGCTGAGAAAAACTGTTTATTTCGAAACGACCAGTCTGTCTTTGACATTGCTCAATTATCAAAATAAGTTTTGGGGTCTTTTTTTGACACTTTATTCAATGCATTTTAATGAATTAAAATACATCCAAAGAATTAATTTTCTTAAATACAAAAACTAGTGAAATAAATAAATAAATCAAGTGTTAACATACATTTATATTAACTATAAATAATTCAAAGGACTAATCCTCTTAGCTGCTGTTATCAAGGTTGTTGTTGAAAAAAATCACTTAAAAGGGAAAATATAAAAATCAGAGACCTACACTTAAGGATTTTTCCACTCCAACAAAAAGGTTTTATCAAGCTTATTCTACATTTCCTATACATAAACATAGGGCCTGATCCAGACCTCTGTGCATGTTATGTATGCATGGAAGTCTGTATGTCAGATCTCACTCTACTCATATTTGCAGACTTTTGATGCCACCTGCCGCCTTTTCATCCTTCCCCTGCCCCCTGTGTGGGGATTAGACATACAGATATCTTGGAATGCCCCATCAAATGGACCTCCTTGCATTTGCACCTCATCTCCGTACACAAGTATTTTTGATGCAGAACTTCAGGCTTGCGCATGTATAATGCTAGAAAAGCACCTGACTTCAGCTTGTATAAATCATCTGTAGTATGGGACTCTGGATCTGGTCCATAGTCTTTTATGGCAGAAAATACCCACTTTGCCCATCAAGTCTGCCATATTTTTTAACTAACGATGACCTCAGAAAATTTCTATATTTTTTAAATGAAGTTTATTCTTATGTTTATCTCTAGAATGTTTAACTAATTACTATTATCTCTGTTGGGAGGTTATCTCAATACTATCTTTTATGTGCATTAATGTTTTCGTATCTTCTCATCTTATTTCAAACATGTGCTAATCACTCCAATTCTGAGAAAACAAAACTCTGACCCCAACTCTCTCTCAAATTAGCATCTCATTTCTCAGCTTCCACACCCCTCAAAGCTGCTCGAAAGCCTTGACTACACTAACCTCAATCACTTCCTTTTCTCACACAATCTTCTGGATGCTCTTCAGTCAGGCTTTCTCTCCCAATGCTCTACAGAAACTTCACTGACCAGGGTAGTAAATGATTTAAACACTGCTAAATTTTAAGGTCACTACTCTGTACTAATTCTCTGCAGTCATTCTGCTGCTTTTGACACTACTGGCCACTCAGTCCCTTGATATTCAGGACACAGTTCATTCCTGGTTCACATCCTACTTACTTATTGTTTTCCCCTGCTCTTACTAAATCTTGCAGTACTACCAGGTTCAGTGTTAAGTCTATTCCTCTTTTGTTTCTGTACCACTTCTCTTGGACAGCTAATGAAGTCATTTGAATTTCAGTATTATCTCTATGCAGATGATACACAAATCTACCTATCCACTTCTGATTTCTCACCAACTGTGTTGAACCACGTAACTGAATATCTCTCAGTCATTTTATCTTGGATGTCCTCTCACCACCTCAAACTTAATCAGAACAAAACTAGTAATATTTCCACCTGTCAAAAAACCTACACCCCTGGTCTCTCTATTTCTGTTGACAACACTGAAATAATCAATACTAATAAAGCATGATCGTTATTTGTTCCCTTGAAATAGAGCTGTCATTTGTTCCCCACATACAATCTGTTTCTAAATCCTGTTATATACATCTAAATATTATTTCTAGATTACACAAATAACTAACACAAGACACTGCATGCATTAATCATCTCCCACATTGATTACTGCCATGCTCTCCTTATTGGTCTCACACGTTATAAAATGACCAGATTATAATCTATATTGCATTCCGCAGTAAACCGATTTTCCTTGCAAATCCATCAAAACTGCACCCACATACTCACTTATCCCAAGATAAATACCAGCTTACTCTCTTAGATATTCACAGGACATATAGCTCTCCTCTGTACTAAACAAATGCTCTTATTCATGATTACAGAACTTCTCCCGGGCTGCGCACACTCTCTGGAATAAATTTCCTTGCCCTTTAAGACCAACTTTTACTTTCCAAATTTAAAACTCACCTCTTCAGACAAGCTTACCAAAGCATTAGCCCGGACAATGGCTACTTTTAAACCTCTAGTCAATCATTGTACTGAATCTGTGGCATTAACCATGATCGGGGTTGCAGAATGTTTTCCAGTTGTCAAACACAAAACAACCACCCTGTCTGTTCTAAAGATGCACACGAGCAAAACAGTGTCGTATGTTCATGCACACAATGGGCGCTGTCTTTTGCAATTGCCAGATGAGGAATGCAATTTGCTCCTTCCTATCTTGTGTTCTGCTGGCTACTTTGGCCCTGATTCAGAGATTTAAAATAAGAACTTAAAGTTACACTTGGGCTAAACCATGTTGATTTCAGGGGAGTCAAATTGAATTTGTTGCAACAGTATTATAGTTAAAAGGTGATGTTTCCCAGCTCAAGTCTAATTAGCAGTTTAAAAGTGAAGCTGATCAGGTATCTGTGTGCAATAAGTAAAAGCATAGCATTCTCCCTGCATTCATAGAATAAAATTAACTTGACTCACCCTGAAATCAACATGGTTTTGCCAAGGTGAAACTTTAAGTTCTTATTTTCAGCCTCTGAATCAGGCCCATTGTCTGAAAGTAATTCTTTCTTAGATGTTGGTTGAGAGTTGCTGACTATTTTCCAGTTGTCAAATGCACCAAGTAAATTGGTCTCAACTGAAAAATGTTTCTGTTGGCACAGCAGGCTTTTAAAACAGTTTGACAACATACATTAATTTATACATTTGTCTGTGGTTAAATCACCAGGGCAGGTAAAAATAACATGTCAGCATTGAATTTTATTATCTATTAATGGAGCGAGTGTTCTAAGGTTTTAAATTTGGTCAGCGCTTTCTGGGTTTAAATAACTCTATTTTGAGTTGGATTAAACCATTACTTTATAAATTGCCTTTAACAGACCCTTTAAATAGAGAGAGGGATTTATAAATTCCATTGTGAACTATTTATAGAGAGCTCTAGAACCATCATCATATGAAAATTGCTATGATGGCTTCTATACTAATTATAGAACAAATGGCATAGGAAGGTTATGCATTTTAGGTGTTTTAGCCTAATTGTTATGTAATATAAAGTGCAATATAAACGTTACAGGAGACCAAAACAGACTAGTGATGCACTCCTAAAATTATTAGCATAAATAGTTCAGGATTTTTAATATTATTCAAATAAAATTTGCAATTGAATATTTTTGTATATATACATATATATTAATTTTATATATGTCTGAATCTTCTTTCTCTTTTCATTGGTGCTTCAGTGAATCAAGGGGGGGTGGGGCATTGGTGGTTCAGGGAGTTTGCAACGGAATTTTAAAAAAAGCATGAAGGAATTGGCTTGATTCCTTATGCCACTTACCCCTCTTTTTGACCAATCGGGGGCAGAGGGGGGCGGATTAAAGCTGTCTATCGAGGGAGTGATAAAAAAAACTCCCTGCAGACAGCTCCTAATCCTCCTGAGCTGGCGTTAGGTTTACAATAGGAGCGGAGTGACAAACTCCGCTTCCCAGCTGTATAAATATAAACAACCATATATTGAACTCCAACTATCCCTTGACTTGGTATACAACTATTGACATATCGGCACATGCAATTAAGTATTTCCATCTAACAGGGGAACCCTATTTTTAGAAACTCTCACTTAACTTGCCAATTGATAAATAAGATTGCTAAGTCTGCTATGTGTGGTATATAAATTCACATAAGGTTACAACATATAGGCACGATACCATAGTGCCAATACAAGTGGAATATAACTCAATTTGATCAAATACTTTATGAAGTGTATTACCTATGTGGAATATTTATATGATATATGCGGTCAACATGTATTTTTTTTAAACATTTCATACTTCTATTTATATTAGTATTAGAGTTGTATGCACACACTCTTCAGCGTGCTGTGGTTATATCAATTTTAAAATCCATCCTCTTGGTAATATATGGTTTATTCAGTGTTATTGGAGATCCTAGCACTCAATAATTTTTTACAGAGTAACTAGCAAGTGCAGCCCCTCGTCCTTATCCAAAACAGCACCAATTATTGAGGGGAAAATGGGAGGAGTACGAGATCCAGTCAATGTTAGACTCTAAGATAGTCAGGGGATAGCTCAGGTTTCTGCCAGCAATATCCATAATTTCCCACAAAACCGGGTCCTAGGGCTATTAAAACCCCACATCAAGGTGGTGGTGGAATGTACTATTACATGTCATAGGAACGGCATGTAAACTTTTCATGCAGCAACTGTCACAAGCATGCAATTACATGCAAATTAACTATGTGGACAGAGCTGTCCGCTAGCTACACTAGTGGATATCTCTCTCCAGACTGTTACTATAGTAACCAGGAAACCAGCCTATCCTGTGCAGTCAGGGAAGCGGTTAGCCAATCAGGGACCTTGTCTGCCTGTGCCTGCTGTTCTCCAGTCTCTCTCTTGCCTTATACCCAACGATTCATGAGTAATTTTTCTTACCACCGCTAGTCTCTCCCTGTGTTGTCCTCTAGTCTGCTCCTTGTCTCCTCACCATTGTGTTGACCCTGGTTCTGTGTGTGAATGCTAATGTGAGAGTGCTCCTTTTTTTCACAAACTTGGTGCGTTGGTGTGTTCCAGCTTCACTTGCATCATTAATGTAATGTATATTTCATCTAACGCTTGGTACTGATTAATGATCCCATATTTTAAACATTGTTCTACTATATATGTGCATTTAAATTTGCCATTATTTCTAGATACAGAATACTTTGGCATTGCTTCTTGATACTGAATACCTCAGTATCAATTTTATAAAAGCAAATGTCAGCAATAGATATTCAGGAATTGCTAAAAGTGTTTTAAATTACATGAATGGTTAGAAAAAACCCCAGAAAAAGAAAGCCAATGTGGTTTACAAAAGAGGTAGCAACTATAGTGAAAGCAAAAAAGATGGCCTTTCGGAATTATAAGCAATCTCAGAGTAA
The DNA here is from genome assembly GCA_011038615.1 of Limnodynastes dumerilii. Taxonomy (NCBI): domain Eukaryota; kingdom Metazoa; phylum Chordata; class Amphibia; order Anura; family Limnodynastidae; genus Limnodynastes; species Limnodynastes dumerilii. The sequence continues at coordinate 170,426 of WWET01002298.1, forward strand.
TGATGACAGGGAGGTGTATTTTACAAAGCAGAAGGAGGCTAAAAAGGTTATCCGAGCAGCAAAGGCACAAACTGAAGAAAAACTGGCCTACTTGGTACAAAAAGGGAACAAAAGCTTTTTTAGGTATATAAATGAAAGGCGAAAAACGAAAGAGGGTATCATAAGGCGAAAAACGGAGAGCGAAATTCTTATTGAGGGTAAAAAGGCTATGGCAGATCATCAAGTATTTCTGTTCAATATTCACAAAAGAAAAAGAGAGGAAGGGTCCACTTTTGAATGGGAAGACTATTAATACAATGGGGGCAATTACTACTACTTTCACTGAGGAGCAGGTATTAAAAGAACTTTCAAAATTGAAAGTGGTCAAATCAATGGGACCATTTGGGATACATCTGAGGATACTAAAAGAGCTTAGAGGGGTGCTGGCAAACCCATTAACTGAATTATTCAATCAGTCACTAATAACTAGGGTAATTCCAGAGGACTGGAAAATAGCAAATGTCATCCCTCTGCATAAAAGTGGAAGTAGGGAAGAAGCGTCAAACTACCGACCAGTGAGTCTAATATCAGTAGTAGGGAAATTGATGGAAAAACCGTTAAAGGAACAAATAGCACAGTATCTTAAATCCAGTAACTTACAGGATCCCTAGCAGCATGGATTCACTGGGGGAATATCATGTCAAACAAATCTTATAGAATTTTTTGACTGGGTCAGTAAAGTGTTAAATAAAGGGGGAGCTCTAGACATAGCTTATCTAGATTTTGGCAAGGCTTTTGACACTGTGCCAGACTGTTAAATAAGCTGGAAACTTTAGGATTGGACTTATAGTTCAATGGATACAATCTTGGTTACAGGGTAGACAACAGAGGGTTGTAGTAAATGGAATCTCTTCTGGGGATGGTAAGGTAACCAGTGGAGTACCCCAGGGTTCTGTACTTGGACCAGTGCTATTTAATATCTTTATAGGGGATATTGCCTGTGGTATTGAGGGGAAAATATGCCTTTTGCAGATGACATCAAGATATGTAACAGGGTAGACATGCCAGGTGGGGTCCCATCTGAGGTGGTTGAGGCCAATACAGTAGAACAATTTAAACATGCTTGGGATAAATATAAGGGTATCCTAAATTGTAAACCAAATTGAGGATAAATCTAGGGTCAGTATAGTTTTCAATAAACAAATGGGCAGACTAGATGGGCCATGTGGCTCTTATCTGAGGGATGATCTAGGTAGACTGTAGGAATGGTCAAAAATGTGGCAACTGCAGTTTAATGCCAAAAAATGCAAAATCATGCCCATGGGGCACAAAAACCCAAAGGCTCAATATATCCTTAATGGCATTACATTAGAATCTACCAAGGAGGAAAGGGATCTAGGAGTGATTATTTCCACTTAAAGGTAGCCAAGCAATTTAACAAAGCAATGAGAAAGGCAAGTCAGATGCTTGGTTGCATAGGGAGAGGAATTAGTAGCAGAAAGAGGGAAGTAGTGATACCCCTTTATAGATCATTGGTACGACATCACCTAGAATACTGTGTTCAGTTCTGGAGGTCATATCTCCAGAAAGACATAAATACATTAGAGTGCAAAGAAGAGCAACTAAAATGGTCCATGGCCTGTGTAACAAATCATACCAAGAAAGGCTAGAAGAACAAAACATGTATAGCTTGGAGCAGAGAAGGGAGAGGGGGGACATGATAGCAGCTTTCAAATACATCAAGGGTTGTGACCAGCTAGTGGAGGGTAGCATTTTTCAAAGGAAGAGGTGTAATAGAACACGAGGGCATGAATATAAACTGGAGGGTGGTAGATTCAGAGGAAATGTGCGGAAAAATTACTTCACTGAAAGGGTGATAGATAAGTGGAATAGCCTCCCATCTGAGGTGGTTGAGGCCAAAACAGTAGAACAGTTTAAATATGCTTGGGATAAGTATAAGGATATCCTAAATTGTAAACTGAATTGAGGGTAAATAGGGTCTAGGGTCAGTATAGTTTTGAATAAATAAATGGGCAGACTGGATGGGCCATGTGGCTCTTATCTGCCGTCACTTTCTATGTTTCTATATGCTGTATTTGGAATGCTATTATTGTACATGTTAATGATATTTTATATATCATACCACAGTCCTCCTCAGACCAAGGCCCCCCAAAAACAAACTAAAAAACATTATTTTAATTAGTAGCTGTTAACTGGTAAGTATTTTAAGATGAATAAAATTATGCAATGTTATGTATATATAAAAGTGCATATAATATCGGATGTATGTCTGATACCTGTTTATCTTGTCCAAGTGTTCAGCAAGAATAAATGGCTTATCGTCACCTGCAGTACTCTGTATAAGAAAATAAATAGATTTGCCATTTAATGCATTGCATCTTATAAGATGAGTTTCTGTACGCCTCAATGTAGACTGAATAAAAAGGTTAATATACCACAACTGTGTGTTATTGATCACACAAAAAAACATTTTTTTAGAACCACTTTGAAATGTTGGATTTAGTAAAGGATTCATGCTTTTGCTTGTCTAACTTGGCACTTCATATCAATCCTAAACAAATTTATTTGTAATGCCCAACCAAAAGTGCTCGGCCGGTGGCTGAAGAGGCTTGAGATTCAATCCTATTTAGTACCTTTCGGCAGTTTATAAGAGTGGACAAAAATAAGAGTTCCACTGAGATGTGCCTGTGCGATGCTGTATAGAAGAACACCACAACGCGTTTCAATACTACTGTAGTTTCTTCAGGAGGATAAGGACTACAGTAGTAGTGAAACGCGTTGAGATGTTCTTCTATACAGCATCGCACAGGCACATCTCAGTGGAACTCTTATTTTTGTCCACTCTTATAAACTGCCAAAAGGTACTAAATAGGATTGAATCTCAAGCCTCTTCAGCCACCGGCCGAGCACTGCTCAAACCATCTCAGAGTTTAAACTTCAGCTGGCTGTTAATTGCAGCTCACAGGTTTATTGGACCGTTGTGTTGGAGAAAATCTGTGGCTCTGTCTGCCGGGCCGGCCACCTCTAGCCGGCAAGCGGGTGAGCCGCCTGGGAGCCGGCTTATCTGATCGGCGGTGTGGTGTGTGTAACGCGCTCAAAGTCGGGGAACCCGGGATATCTGTGGCCTGCTTTATACCTGCCTTTCTGGGAAGCGACAGGACGACCTGCAGCTATTATTATCCACAGCCACCGTCTACAGCCCACCTGTAGTTTTCATTTGCTGTCAAGCCAGCTCAAGTCCTGTACTATAATTTGCCATACCAGCAGATACAGCCAATCTTCATCTGATCTAAGCCAAGTCCGACTTCTATATATTATATATAAATAACTTTTGACATTGCCTAAATCCTATATTCTGTGACTCTACTATTAGTACCTTTATTATATTCTGGAATATCGCAAGACCAGTCCCTTTTTTTTTCAATATTTTACCCGTCTAAAGGTTTACTAACTTTCATCATACAAAACCTATCATATATTCTAAACCACTCTGATGTGCCTTCAACTGAGTCACTAGCTGCCTGATCAACAGCTAGTATAACAGATAACGCTCATTTTCTCTATTTATGAGCCTGCTGTATTTGTAATATTTATTTTTTATTTCTATTCTTCTTTTTTTTTCTCACATATTTCATTGTTCATTTTATCACTTGTTTTATTTGTAAATTTCATATCATGTTCAGTCATTTATTACTTGATATTATTATTGAATAACATATTAAATAATATTAATAAATTAGCCCTAAATTCACTTTTTGTTCACTTGTGTTTTGTATTGTACCCTGATGAAAAGTTCAACAAGAACTTGAAACGTTGGACCAGACCGTTGTCCTTGCCTTATTTGTTTGAAGTCTCCTGAGTGCCCTTTTACTTGCGTCTATGATCATTGAACTCTTGTTCACTAAGGGAGCACCGGAGCAACTACTGAATCATTAAATTCCAGACAGGAGTGCCAGCACAACATTGCTATATTTATATATATATATATATACATATACATACACAAAACCATAGTGTTATACTATTAAAAAAAAACTTTTTACTAAATCTGCAAAAAAATCTGCATACCAAACAATATATAAGAAACAGCTTTTGGGTAAATTCTTATCTTTCTGGTGCTCCATCCTCTTTGCTACTGATTGTCCCGTTGGCTGGCCGGTCCGCGCCTCAGCATGTGGAGACGTCCCTTAATTTCCCTGAGGAAGTCCGATAGCGGCTTAAAATATTCCGCTGGATGAAATGCGTTGGAACGACCAATTATAGACTATAGTAAATTTGAAACTTGGGGAAATTCTCTTGGGATGCTACCGCCAGATGAACTACTTTGATGAACCGGAGGAAGGCATGTTTCCACATGCTGAGGTGCTGAGTAAGTGGGAGAAGACATCTGTTTATAGTTCTGGTACTCTTAACCAAACAGTGGTGATCCCTTATCTATTTTATTCACTCCCTGGGATTTATATATTATTATTTCTATATTTATCACTAAGCTAATTACAGAAATTACCACACTATATGCTTTTTATTTTATTTTCCCCTTTGCTTTCCTTAGCATTAACTCAACATAATACACATGGAGCTAAGAAGCTACCTGTTCTTAAGAAGTTATTTGTTATAACTGAACAAGAAAGAACACTGTTGTGCCGCTCTGATCTATTATTTATTCCAAATTTTTTGCCTTATAAGTCTGGAACTACAGCAGACTTTCATTAATTTTATTAGCCAGGGTACATTTATCAAACAACATGTAACAGAAAGCAAGGTACCCTTTATTTTCATATAGGTAAAGAAGGAAAGATAGAATTGAGAAGAAAAAATAGAGATAAAAAGGGGGACGGGTGGCCAGCTGTCAAAAGAGAGGAAGAAAGAGGGAAATGAAAAATAAGAGATAGAAAAGAAGAAGAAAAAAGAGAGGAAGAGAGGCTAAGATATAGGAAAGATAAGAAAGTCAAAAAAAGAAGGCCCATGGTTCCCATGTTTTGCAGAATGATTTTGCTGTATCATGCAAAATGCTTGTCATGGATTCTATTTTATACACGTATCATGTCTTATCAATCACGTCTGCAAAGTAAGCACAGTCAATTGGCGCCAGGTCAGTGCAATCAGACATGTTGATGCACAGGTCACATGAAAAATTTGCTTATTCTGGTGTCTGGTGGCCTCGGGGGCCCCCAGAGGAAGAAGAAAATATTGTGAGGTAAAGGGGATATTAAGTTGCAATATCGAAGATAAGAGTTTATGTATTTCAACCCATAGTGCTCTGAGCCTGGGGCACTGCCACCAGATGTGTACATATGTGCCCATAACTGAGCATCGCCTCCAGCAAGTGTCGTCTGTCATGGAAGAAAATTTAGCCAGTCTAGATGGAACAAAATGCCAGCAAAATATCTGTTCTCTTTTATGTGGACACATAGAGAAGTAGATGCAATGAACTCTCTTATTTCCTCCCATTCCTCCGAGCCCAAGGGGCGAACAAAATCTTTATTCCAGGCCCTTTCATATGTCTCAGTATCATCCAGGTTATCCAGAGTCAACATAGGGTATAGGTAGGTCAGAGATTAACTCCTTAAAAGAGGAGTGGTTTCGACAGAGATATTCAAAATAAGTAAGCTGTCGGCTGCTAAATATAGATTTTACTGATGTATGAAAATACCTTAGCTGTAGCTATTGATAAAAAAAAGTCTATTATAAATAGGCAGAGCATCCCTGAGGTCAGGGAATGGCGGAAATACCATGGTGGAAGTTAAGCCTTTAAAGTAATAAATACCATTTAGAGGGTTTTGTGTTCCAGTGCTCTATACAACCTCTGTGTGTGTAGATAGCGTCCCATTGCACTATATAATTAGAAACAGTCAAATGGATAATAGCAAAAAAGCGCTTCAATTCCCTTGTGTGTGTCTAATGTCAGGGTGAAGTTGTGTATAATGATGGGAGGTAGAGGGGTCAGATGATATCCAGGTAGACTAGAAGTTACACCTTTCAAGTATCCCATGTCCCAAAAATTCCATGTCCTTTTATGTGTACTGGTGGTAGCTCAGTTCCATAAGCAGGAGGTGGGCAGGTTACAGGAGAGATGAGGGAAAAAGAAAGAGACAAAAGAGAGGTCGAGGGAGAGAGATAGTGTAACACTGTGGTGATTAGTTTATAATAAATAGGAAATGCGCTCACAAAGTTCCACTTGGGTTCCAGGGTATTGCGGGTGTTTCTAGTTGAACCCCGTTCTGCTGGTTCTGTGCGTTCCCGTTGGTCTGGTGCTCATTAGGCTGCCTCAATCGCTGGACGTCTAGATGTGCCAGTCTACAGGGACCCAGAAGAAGCATGTTTGGCAGCTGTCACTGCTCCTCCATTGGATCTGCAAAGTGCTGGGCTTTGGTCATCCTTCAGAGGGGAGTGCTGCCTGCTGGTGTCCTCATGATCTCCGTATCAGTGGGGTGTAGTACTAATTTCCGACGCTAAAAATCCCGACGTTAAAAATACCTCCACCAGGGTACCGACAGTGAAAATTCCGACACCACAAAAATCCCGACACCACAAAAATACCGGCGGAAAATATCAAGACACCCCAAAAATACCGGCGGTAAAAATCCCGACACCCCAAAAATACCGGCGGTAAAAATCCCGACACCCCAAAAATACCGGCGGTAAAAATCCCGACACCCCAAAAATACCGGCGGTAAAAATCCCGACACCCCAAAAATACCGGCGGTAAAAATCCCGACACCCCAAAAATACCGGCGGTAAAAATCCCGACACCCCAAAAATACCGGCGGTAAAAATCCCGACACCCCAAAAATACCGGCG